>SNQJ01S0004224.1:279483-292695 GCA_010110895.2 Picea sitchensis
TTTAAGCGGAGGGGGGGGGTCCGGAATCTAGGACGCATCTCTCCAACGACTAAGATCATAGCGCCCGGATCAATGGTGCACAGGCAATCCGGACATCCTCTGTCTTTCTGCGTTTAATCAACGTGGGACCCCCTTTCTTGCCGTTCCATCTTGTCATCTTTTCCCACCTGTCCGTGCGATGAGACTCGCTCCTTTTAGCCCTCCGTCATCCTCCGACATTTATCCATCGCCCCTCTTCTGGTCCGTGTGGTCCCTTCCCCATCTCATCATCTACTCACCACCTGCCATGCGTCCCGCTTCCTTCCACGTCGGCCTCCCACTAAAATGTGCCCATTATATCTCATCTCCTGCCCCCCTCCGCTTATTTCCTTCCGCCATGTGTCTCCCCTGTAACCTCTCTCACACCTCATCACTTCATGCCTCGCCCTCATAGCTTTGGCGCCACCACTCCCGTCATGTGCCCCATCCTTCGCGCTGGCCTCCACGCCTATTCATCAGGTCGTTCAGCTAATCCAGGTGGCAGCGCAAAGGGTCTTCCACGTCCCAAAGGTGTCGAGTTGGCTGGGCCATCCTCAATCCCAATGAAGCAGTAATTAAGGTAGTTGGTGGTGGTTAGACATCGCCTCCGCCATAATGGGAAAGTCCGGCGACGAATTAAAGGCACGTCGATTCGCCCACGGAACTGTCAGGAATTCGATTGCGTCTGCCACAGGTGCACGATCATCCAGAGACCGCAGCTGCAGATTGTCAGAAGCCATGCAGATGCAACGTGTTTAATGCAGCCTCTCGATTTTGTTGTTGCTGTTGTTTTGAGTATATGTAGGCGTTTTTGCCATTTTTGGTGGGGATGGATGGTAGAGAAAAGCTCTCGACTGTAAATTTTTAACAACCATTCTAGTCTCCTGGTTGTGCATCTGTATTTGAGATTTCTTGTTTTATGACAAACAGTTTCCTTACTCCGTCTATGTTTTCGTCTCATACCAGAGAGTTCATGATCGAATGATTCGCATGAATTGTTGCAGTTATGTTATGATAAAGGATTTGTTGTTACATTATTGTATTCTCTAGTCTTCTGTGTTTAAATGTAAGAGGATCTTGCGTTTGGACACTTTCTTCTCCAGTCTGTTAGAAACTTGATGTTTACGACAGACCCTTGCACTCTTCTCATACAAGTCTTCCCCCTGCTCACCCTTTATTACAACTCACTATTTGAAGTTTATCTAAGACCTGACTTGCCTATGCACGCCTGGCCTAGTTTCAGAGTTGAGACGACATTGTTCTGAGTTCGCTTCCATCTGATCATCCATTAAAAACTATCGTGACATAAAATTGATGGGTGTCGGGCTCTGCTCCTGCAAGCAATCCAGGAGTGACTTTCGACGCTAACATTTCTGGCGTCGTTGCCGGGGACGAAGTTGAAGATTTTCCCTGGGCAGAACGACATTGCGCCTCTGATTCTGAAGGTGCATCAGACATCAGAGCCCTTAAAGATTGCTACTGTGCACCTGGCGACTCCACTGTGGCGACTCCATTGTTTCCACATCACTGTTTCAGCTGTGACTACTGTTAGCACACCTGAAAGATGACCCTAAAGAGCTTTCGAAGGTTCGGCTGTTTGCTTTCTCGGCGAGAAGCTTCACAGTACTGACAATGTTAAGATCGGCCTTTGATGGTGAACAAGGACCAGATACGCAGAGTTAGCATCTTTCACAGTGAATCCAGCAGTTCGAGGATCGATTAAGCGACTCAGTTCGATATGGAGAAAATTAAAGCAGGGTTTTCTTTACGGCTTGCGGATAGTTGGTTTCCTAATGCACTTCACGATAGAGACCAATGGGAGATTTCCTCCGCGAATTTCATGCAACAAGTTGGGAGGAACCGGTGAGCATTCTTGGACATCCATGAGGCTATCCATAGACACAATATCGCGCACAGGGATGTCAGTTAAACTCTTGGTGATATGAAGGGAGTTGCTCTTGAATGTTAATGGGTCTCTTCATTTTGCAAGCATCCGGCTCTTTAGAAGGTTTTCATACGACTTTTCAATTCATTTTACAGCAAGACTACTATCCAGCGTGGTTTGTTTAACTGTTGTAAGGAGTTTTCTTCACTTCGTTAAGCCTTTGTTGGCCCTGAAGATCATGTCCATGATGAAGCCCTTATTGTGGAGGAAAGCATCTGATGTGAAAAAATTGAGGTGTTGATGATATGAGTGGTGTTAGCTCTAGGATGGAAGCATATGACATCATATCGATTGCGTCCACTGTTTTAGATGTTCGTGAAGATCAACAAGCCTCTTGTGGAGATTATGAGTTTGTAGAGCGGATGTGGTCCATGGTAGATGGCCCACCTAAGTATCAGGTTGAAACAAATATTCCTAGCAGCCCTGCTTCCGAGGATGGAGGCCTTCCCGTTTTTAAAGAAGAAATTGTTGTGGAAGTGGTTTCCTCTCTTTTTCGACGGGGGTTTCTCACGATATATGTTTGCCTGGGATTAAAGAGAAAAAGATTACGTGTGAGAAGCTAGAACCCGTAGGTCCCACTATCTCTAAAACATAAATTTTTGGCGGGATCATTACGGAGGATCATATCAATGAAGGGAACCCCCTTTTTGATTTATATATTATAGTGATGATGAGTAACAAGCTTATCCTACTTTTGATCACTATAGAATCTTGTGAAGAGACATTCAGCAAGCAGAACCACCCATGGTCCCTATTTATGATGAATCTGAGGTAGGGACTGGGGAGACGAACCGAGGAGGGCGAGAATATTTCTGTCGAGCCGGTCCAACGGCGACCACCGCTTGAGGAAAGCGTGAGCCTCGTCGATTGTCCACCATCAACTTTATTGCTTATGGGGTATTCAGCCCACGGTGAAGCAGTTATTAATAGCGGAGATTATGCATGCGGCAGCATTTTTGGAATTTGCCACTCATTTCTATGACCGCAATGCGCAAATTTACATGGGTGGCATTTCCCCTGTCTTAGATTAAGCCTATTTCAAAGTATGACTTCGACTGTGGGGAGTTAGGTGCAGCATCACGCCGCGGTTACCGTCGGGTCGATGATCATCGGCCAGAGGAAGGGCTTATATCCCGGCGAGGTTGCGGTGGCTATGGTGGAAGTTTTCTTTCACTAACCCATATAAAGATGTTTTATTAACGGTTGTACGGCCAAGCTCCACATTAAAGCATGAAGCGTTTAGTTTGTTTGTTTTTTGACTGTATTTTATTTTCAGCGGCGGGATGTTTTTGAGCTTGACTCCATAGCACAACAACAAGGCAATGAATCTGCAAAAGAGTCCTTAGAGCATCCCAGGGGCGACTCTATTCCCCATGGAACCAAATGTTAGCGACATTTCTTGTAAAGGGTGAAATCACGAGAAGAAATGGAGTTCATACCCTCAAGATGGTACAAAAGTCTCTCGCCTATAGTGAAAACAAACAAATGGGATGCTTGAGTCGCCGGATAGCGGCGTGGAATTAGAACCCCTCACCTTTCTACTGCTGGAGGTTAGAATCGGTAGCATCTCTCAGAGCATTTTGCCCGATTGGGCCAGTCAACTGGCCTTGAGGCGTTCGGACCCCCGCTTTCTACCTTTAAGCCCGAGGTGAAATCTCACATTATCCACCAAAGTTTGCACTATGGTGAATTTCATGCGAACTTGTATAGATTGAACATTATTGTTTCCATTGAGTTGATTTGATCGGTCGAAAGGCCACTGGTTACTCTACCATTTCCATAAAAATGTAATAAAGGTGTTGGCATGATGAATTGTAAAAGGTCTTAGCCACATCAAGTCCTAAGCATAGGTTAGCATACTCTGGAGTGTTTTTCACTTACTAATTATATTTTACCGCTTCGAGGCCCCGATTTATAATTTATGAGTTTTTTCACTCAATTCTCCAATGTTGGAGTATATACTCATGGTTGGGGGCTTGAGCATGGATCTAAAATATGTCTGATGTATATTACATACCAAACATCCTCCCTAGAGTCTTATGGGGAAATGTACTAAGTCCCACGGTTTTTAATTTTGGGTTGTAAAATATTGTCAGAATTGGCAATTTTTAATTAAAATGAACACATTAAAAAGTGGTATTTGGAGCGCAAATAGGTGTAGGGATGATCATTTTGGACCTAGAGCACCCATGTTACTAATTACTGCTTACTTGAGAAAAATTGGTGATTTTCATCACTCAAAATTTGATTTTACCCTCAAAAAACCAAAAGGCATTTTAATTCAATGAAAATCCCAGCCAAGTCAAAAATAAAAGAATAGGGACAAATTTGGAAGACTTAGCCATGAAGTCAATCCTTTGGAGGTCAAAGTGGACAAGATACACTTGATTGGGATGGATTGATTGCATATCCCATGAGATATGAGCTTATTGGCTTTGAGAGGTGCGCCCTGAGAGTGTGGCCCACAAGCAAGGGAAGTGGAGCCCTCTCCTCTCTCCTTGATCTATTTTGACATGTGTTTAGATGTGGGGAGAGGTGGCAGCCCTCTCCCGCACACTTGGCAACTTGATTCACACCGGGTGGCTCACTTAGGGAGGCCATCGCCCTCTCCTTAGTAGCTGCCGAATTCTTGGCTAGCAAATATGAGAGCTCTCCTCTCTATTAGCTAGTTGGAGCTTGGGTTCAGAGGGCATCATTAGCGATATTTTCATTTGTGAATAAATGAGACTTTGGAGGTCAAAGAAGGTGTACTATCTATGTGTGGATACGTTGGTATCAATCTATATCTATGAAATTGGTATTTGCCTAATTCTTTCTTTAAGTTTGTTATATTGTCTTTCAAAGGGATATTATCATCTTGAAAGAATAGGATTTATCTAGCTTGTTTTTATTCCTATTTGCTTATTTACATTGAGAGATTTTGATGCATATTGTTTTGTTTAACTAACATACTCTCAAGTTCCTTGTGTAAGTGACACCATTTACATTAACAAATTTATATTTTAAGGATTTTTAAGACTTCACAGTTCATAGCTTGGAGTGGTGAAGAAGCTTGCTTGCTTCCAACAACTTCAAAGGACTTAAATCCAAATCCTCATGGTTCATCAGACTCCATTGCCCAAGGTTTCCAAGGCTACAATTTTCTCTCTCACTCTTACAAGGGTTCCAAAATCGTTTTGGTTGCTAGCTGAGCATTTTCTTAGATACATTTCAGATTTAAATCATTCATGTCTAAGTAGTAAGTTCCGAAGATTAGATCTAGAAATCATATTTTAAATTTGCTATCTCAATCCAGATCTAGTTCAAAGAAAGTCAAATTTTGCAAGTATTTTATTTCCAAATTTGAAGGCTGAAGTTTGATTTACTTTAAAAGATCTCGCAAGTTTATATTTAGCAAATCTAAATGCTCTTATATTGCTGTTCATAGCAACAACAAAAAGACCCTAAAGAAACTAGCTTTAGCTTGGGTTCCTTAGTTAAATTTACCGAAAATTGCAAAATAACTTAGAAATTTTTGGAGTTTTGACTCATAACAAGACACTTCTAAAGTGTTTTTTTTTTTTTTTTTTTTTTTTTTTTTTTTTTTTTTTTTGCAGGTTTAGCGAACAGCCAATGGGAAACTTTGTCCGTTTTGGGCGTATTAGGGGCATCCGGGACCCCTGGAAGCACTATTTCTACTTCATAGTTCTTTGGAAAACTTTGTAAAGACTTGTGACCCCCTTAGTGAATGGTCACAAGTCACTTTCATAAAGTATCGTGCAAGATATTTAATAAAATTAGTGGGACTACAAGCTCTTGCTTTTCATTCCCCTTGGGGGAGCGGTGTGTTCGGTGGGTGTGTCAATTTTTGCATAATTGGTTAGCTTAGATCAATTTCTTTATTTCTGCAAATAGGTAGAATACTAATTGTTAGATTAATTTCAATTATTTCAATTTGGCAAATAAACGATCCCCTCAGACGCACCTGAAAGGGGCTTTGGTCAGTGATGGACTTAGTAATTAGTCAAACATTTACTTTTTTGTTGACAAAAATAAACTATCCCCAGTGACCTCGAAAGGGGAACAATTCGATGGATATAGTGGTAATTTCACACTTTATTCTGTCTTAAAATAAAGCCAAATTCCCAGCTCGGTTTGTTTCCGGCCTTCAGTTCACGAGCTTGCATACCGATCTGCTGGGAGTAAGTTCATTTGATCTTTGGGCTGGTCGGTGGTTGATAGTTTTAATTAGGACAACCCAGAAGTTGTTAATTTGATGTCTTGGGGAAGCATGCTTGACATTTTGACTAAAGGCGGGCCCTCTGGGGACCTGGCTTCCCACCAGTTTTTGACATCCAGCACTTTAAGTTGGCTTTACTGGTGAGACCTTTTTGGGTTTCGGTAAGGCTCTCAACAAGTTTCCAAGCAAAGAATTAACCTCCAAAGGAGGCCCAAAACCATTTCACTAATTGAACTTTAATTTACCCTTAATAAAACCATGAACTACATTGCCCATGATTCTCATTAAGGCATTGGTCTCAAATTTTCATACTCGACTAGAAACCACGACTCCAATTCATAATGGGTTATATGTTTAAATGAAACTTGCACGACAATCGTTCTTAGTATCCTTTTGATGCAAGTTAATTTGATTATATATGTCGTGGTGAATGATTGTTCATGTTTATTTCGGTTCATGGTTAATGGTTTGAAGAATCAATAATGACTCCTAGCTTTCAATTTCTTGTACTTAGCTTAAAGAAAGCCTTGAAGTATATTTGTTGGGACTACCCCCCTTGGCTTCAATAAGAGTTGGCCTAGACGGAGAAGTAGAGGATTGGTGGCTGACACCTTAACTCTCACTTGAGGACACGGTGGTTGAAGATTTCTTCCGTCTCGGTGTGTATAAAGGCAAGCATACCTACACTGAATCATAAGCGCCCGGATCAGCGATTGCCGCAGGGCAATCCGGACATCTCTGTCTTCTGCGTTTAATCAGCGTGGGGCCCCTTTCTTGCCGTTCCATCTTGTCATCTTTTCCCACCTGTCCGTGCGATGAGAATCGCTCCCTTTAGCCCTCAGGTCATCCTCCGACATCTGTCTATCTCCCCTCTTCTGGTCCGTGGGGTCCCTTCCCCATCTCATCATCTACTCACCACCTGCCATGCGTCCGCTTCCTTCCACGTCGACCTCCCACTAAAATGTGCCCATTATATCTGATCTCCTGCCCCCTCCAGCCTTATTCCCTTCTGCCATGTGTCTTCCCTCGTAACCTCTCTCACACCTCATCACTTCATACCTACGCCCTCATAGCTTTAGGCCACCACTCGTCATGCGCCCAGCCCCATCCTTCGCGCGGCCTCCATGCCTATTCATCAGACCGTTCAACTAACCCAGGTGGCAACACGAAGGGTCTTCCACATCCCAAAGGTGCTGAGTTGGCTGGGCCTTCCTCAATCCCAATGAAGTAGTAATTAAGGTAGTTGGTGGTGGTTAGACATTACCTCCGCCATAATGGGAAAGGGAATCCGGCTGACGAATTAAAGGCCGCGTCGATTAGCCCACTGGGCTATTCGAGAATTGATTGCGTCACGCCACGGGTGCCGCGATCATCCGAGGACAGCGGTACGCAGTTAATGCGGTATCGCGAGGCCTTAGCGTGTTTATCACTGACCTCTTTCGATTTTGTTGTTCTTTGTTTTGAGTATATGTGACATTTTCGCCATTTTTGGTGGGGATGGATGGTAGAACAAGAAAGCTCGGCCTTAAAGTTTTAACAACCATTCTAGTCTCATGGTTGTGCATGCATTGATATTTCTTGTTTTATGAAAAATAGTTTCCTTACTCCATCTATGTTTTTGTCTCATACCAGAGAGTTCATGATCGAATGGTTCGCGAATTATTCGTTATGTTATGATAAAGGATTTGTTGTTACATTATTGTATTCTGCAGTGTACGTGTTTAAATGTAAGAGGATCTTGCGTTTGGACACTTTCTTCTCCAGTCTATTAGAGAGCGATGTTTGTGATAGACCCTTGCACTCTTCTCATACAAGTCTTCCCCATACTCACCTTTATTACAACTTACTGACTGAGTTTAGATCAAGACCTCCTTTGCTACTCGCATGACGGACCCAGTCCCTTATTTTGAGTGATATCTTCCCGAGTCCCTACCTATTTGATCATCCATTAAAAACTATCGTGACATAAAAGCTGATGGGTGTCGGTCTCTGCTCTGTAATCGGTGACTTCCAGCGCTAACACTGCGGTATGGCTTGGCGAGAATAGAAGACTCGGGAAGCAAGAGGAAAGCCTCTAATGAGTTGGCTAATAACCCTAGAAGACTATGCGGCTCAAAGAGATAATATGTATTAGATTATTAGCCTTCAAGAAAAGAATTGACCCGAGAAGAATTAATATATCTTGTGAGCGACGGTGCACCTAGAAGGCCCGATGAAGTACGCGAGAACCACTATAAATGGCGTCAGTCTCTCATTTGACATCATCTCGTGATTCTGAGAGAGCGATTCTACTTGGCAGTCTGATTCGCAGTCTTGTCTTGAGGTTTGAGAGAAATTTGCGGTGCGATTCTTCTTATTCTCAGTTATATTTTAGCTTGGACTATCTCTTAGCTAGGGTTTGGAACATCGGATCAGTCTTTGTTGATGTGTGCTATCCTTGAGGAAAGGTCGCTACCCCTTTGTTTGGCTATCTAGCACGGGGTTTGCTTCCAGAATGATTATATGTCAAGTTTAAGGTGCTCTAGGGTGGATTCGTTTATAGTTTGGGTGTAAGGGTATTGTCAATGGTAAAATGAGCACACATGGCTCATATTCTACTTGAGGTTATGGGCCACACCTCCTTCATTAGGTCTAAATGTTGGAAGGAAGCATAAAATCTAGGATATTGAGATCATTACGAGAGCTGTCGCTAGGGTTACTAGCGAGAGCATGCGACTTCCAAGACACCATCGTTAGGGTTACTAGCAGATGCACGATTCGCGAGAAACCTAATCCCTCACTGTTGAGGCACCTTAAATGAAGAGTTGACCTAATCTCCGGATAGTCGGTGTGCCTAAGCTTGGCGGCATACATCTCGGTACTCTTAGAAAAGACAAGGCGTGAAGTTTGAGGTGTTGGTCAAATCTAGGGTTGACCAAGTCAAACAACCATGACTTACTCTATGAAATTCCCGAGAACAAGTTAGATGGAGCCTTCTAACCGAGGCATGGAAGACGAGAATTGACCTCATCCTTGCCAGAATAAAGTGTTGGATGCTCATTATGAAAGGAAAGATCGTGAAACCAGATTTTGAAGAGGAAAGAGAAGGAACCCGTGACGTTGGCGACTATGGAAGTTCAAGAGACATTGACATCAATGCCATGAGGATAATAGTGGATTCTATAAAAGAGATACTTGATACCCTACATCCTCCATCTTGACTCATCGAAGAAGATGTCACGATGCCTAACAAACCTATTCTCGGTTAGAAACATTGGACAAATGTGAGTCACGAAGAATGAGCTCAAGTGACATGAAGATGAATGATAGCCAACATAATTTATCACCTGATTTTGTACTTATGGTAATAGGTTAGAAGATAAAGTGATAAAATGGTGTAACAGGAACCAATCCCAACAAATGTCACCACAATGGGATAGTTTCTAACCATGCAGGTGCTAAGGCTACCCTAGGGGAGAGGTCCCTGATGACCTGGAGCTTTGAGAGGTGAAGGATGATAAGGCAAAAGTGTAAATCCCCCTCACAAGTCCTGCCATCCAGCGAGCAGAAGATCCGACTAAACATCCAATAATAGAGTAACTTGAGAAGAACAACACATGTTTGGGACAAAGCAACAAGAAACTTATAGGTGCAAATCTTGGTTAGTACTTCATTTATCAAAGATCATCTGCTAATTCAACATACAAGCAATTATAACAATAAATATTGGCCAGTCAATGTTTGTCAATATAGTAATGAAATAATGTCATACCAATAAATGCCAAAGAGAAAGTGGTGGCGATCAATATATCCAGTATTCTTCATTTAAGCAAATGCAAAACCATTCAATTGCTTATAAGAAAAATCGTTGTTGCACAATGATGATAATAGCCAATGATGACAGCAACAATGGGACTAGGGTTTCAAATAAAAAAGGTATTTTGAGAGAGTGTTTTAGGATCAAAATTAGCTATGTTGGTGTTGACCGCCCTATTGACTAGGGGTCAACTCACGATGTAGATGAAGATGCATCACAGGATACAAATTTGATAAAGGCAGGTTTTGGTTCTACTTGGGTATCGATACCCCAACACATTTTGTATTCGAAATTTCCGCACCCTGCGTGGGTTAATAATGTAATAAAATCTGCATGGATCATAGTTGGAATTGGGCACCTTGGGTGTTTCCATTGGGGATTTCCTTTCATAGGGTTTTATCCCTCGGGTTGTCCATTGGGGTTTAGGGCACGTAGAGCTTCCCATGATTTTCCCTCCACACGTACAATAATTTCCTCCAAAATTGGGAAAGGCTCTGATGGTCTCATTTTTGGTAGCCTTTGTTTAGGAATGTTGTAAATGACCATGCAGGGCAGTGTAGAAAGTTTGAGAATTTCATTGAGTCTAGATAAGTTTTTTTTTTTATTAATTAAATTTTAATAGATTTAATTAATTAATTATTCCACCCGAGTTTATATTTGTAAGAGAAGCTGGATCTTTGGGCTTTTGATAGGGGGTATTTGTTGCTCAAAGAAATGGAATAGCACCCCCTACACCCATAGACCAAGTTTATTTCGGTCGGACTAAGTCTACTATGTCTTAGTCCGCTCCGAGTCGGTCTTAGTCAAAAACAACAATTTTAATTACTAAAAAATGACATTAGTCAAATGTCCAAAATCATTGTAATTTTGAGTTGGTGAGTGGATGTAAAGGTGGAAATGAGCAAGTTAGACCCTCTAACCTACCCAAACCCATCCTTGCTTTCCCAACTTAGTTCAACCTCTTTACTCACTCCCACCCCCTTCTAAACCTTGCCTAAGGGGAAAAACGACCCATCACTAACCAACTCCATGATTTATGCATTGAAACTTGGAATGGGCCCCTATAACATGATTAAGCCTCCTAGCCTTACCAAAACCCTAACCCATGCTCAAACCCTAACTCTAAACCTAACCTGACCTCTCCTGGCCTACCCTTCCTTAAAATGGCCCCTTTGTTGGAATTTCACTCACTCTACCCAAACCTAAACCATTTGCCAAAAATGTCAAATGGGCCCTCCTAACCTACCTATTGCGCCCCCCTTACCTAGTTTCTAACCTATTCAAAGCTTGACTCACCCCTTTCATCAGTTCATTTAGTTCAAAACCCTAGCTTTGGCGCCCCTCTTCTAGAGATTTTCTCTCTAGCTCTCAAACCAACACTTGGCATTCATCCAAGTGCCTTCTCTTGACCTCTAGAGGTATAAGAGAAGCCTTCCTCTCACTTTTACTACACCAATCTTTGTGCTAAGGTTATTGTGCTGAAATCTCTCATGTCTTCTTGCTCTTGCCATTTTGCCATCCATTTCATTTATGTAGGGTTTAGTAGCAACTAGTGGCTCTAACACTCTCACATTTTAGTAATGAGAAAAAAGCTGGAGGATCATTGGAGCATCTTTGAGTATTCTTTGTGCTCCATACACATGAGGTGATATTGCACACTTATTGATTTTGTGTTGTTGGTAATAGATCTTGGAGTTTGAAGTATTTTGCTTAGGTAAGATAGCTTTGAGGTATTAAGTCGTCTTATGTTCATGTTGAATAGCTTAGGATTTGCAAGTATTTGGTTCTAAGTTTATTCAAGATAACTATCTATTCCAGGCTTTATATATCTCACTAAGTTTTGCAAGTCATCTCAAATGATTCATTGGGATAGCATCGAAGAGTATTCTACCCTTGAGGCTTTCTTACATTCCAAATCTCTTTCTTGTTCCATTTTAATTTATGCATTCATTTCCATATATGTTTCAGCTGGTAACTAATCATAGATAGGTCAAAAATCAATTTTATATTTCAGATTTCTTTGCAGAAAATTTCATTAATGAAAAGCAGAAAATTTCTGCAACATATTTATTTCAGCATTTCCACCAAGCTTTTGCTTGTTGTTTTTTCTTGAGGTTAGTGACGGATCTAAAGGTGCATGCTGCCCAAAAACGCTGAGGCTTCCCAAACACTTGGTTGGGTAACAATTTCTCCTTCTTTCTCCTTCCAATTTCTAGAAGTTTTACTCATGTTTTTCTTCTTTTTGGGCCTAAATCTTAGTCTAACTTAGGTTAGTTTGCTTATTCTTTAAAGTGGTTTATTCTTTTGTCCATATGATTGTTAGTTTAGTTCTCTCTTTCTTTCATTAATTTATTGTGATCTAAGCTACCTCTTTTGGCCAATATTGGAAGGCTTACCCACCACCTTAGCCATTGAAGTGGGAGGCTTCCCAAACACTTCTACTTGGTTGGGTAACAATTTCTCCTTCTTTCTCCTTCAAATTTCTAAGTTTTACTCATATTTTCTTCACTTTTTGGGCCCTAAATCTTAGTCTAACTTAGATTAGTTTGCTTATTCTTTAAAGTGGTTTATTCTTTTGTCCATATGATTGTTAGTTTAGTTCTCTCTTTCTTTCATTAATTTATTGTGATCTAAGCTACCCTCTTTGGCCAATATTGGAAGGCTTGCCACCACCTTGGCCATTGAAGTGGTGTTTTTCTTTCAAGTTTATTCATTTTTCTCCTAAAATTTAACATCATAGCTTTAAGTATTAATAGTACTAAGATAGTTTCTGCCTGAGCAGTCGGCCAGGAGTCGGTCTAGTCCTCCTAGAGGACATAATACTAAATGCTCTGCTTTCATGTGCAGTTATATCTTAGTAGTATTAATCTCACTTGCCGGCACCTTGGGGGAGTCATCCTCAAAATCGCCTTGGCTTAAGGGAAACTAATACTCTTGTGTTGATTTATGCTTAATAGTTAATTATTTAGTTAGTAATCACACATAGTTTCCTTTTCATGTTTATCTCATATGCTCATAATCTCATGCTTAATGGTTGAATGATTTAATATGTCATTTACATGATAGATCCTTAGTAACATAAGTCATTTAGCTTGCTTACTTCTAGCATATGTGATCTAGTATTTGGTTTAAGATCTTAAGCATAACTTGTTAAATCTTTCTTTTCATCATGCTTATATCTTTGATATGATCTAAAACTCTAATATGCATGGTTGATGGTGGATCTTAAATCTT
>SNQJ01S0004225.1:8150-108960 GCA_010110895.2 Picea sitchensis
CACAACTAATGGCCTAAAGCCGACATAAATAAAATAGCATTACTAATCTAATATGCCCCAATTAAGTGGTAATGAGCCAATATTAGGGCTTAACATCTTCATCTTCATACCATGTTAAGAATACTTCTAATTCATTCACCCCATGGAAGCTGGGAGGTTCCCTTATATTCGTACCTACCCATCTTACTGTGCGGTCTATTCTTGTGCATCTTCTTGTCGAGACTTTCTGTAACCTCTGCTGCCAATTTTCTAAGCATATATCTGAGTCTGACACACATGAGGTGATGCTTCTCCAACTGAGTATACCATCTAAAGTCATATTCACATAATATTCTTCTTGCGTCGTTGTTCTTCACAATTGGTTAATTTCCTCCAGGTCTAAGAAGGTAGGTTCTACAAACCTTTCCCCTTCTGATGGGTCCAATGGCGCGATGAATCTGTACTCTCCTAAATTGAAGTTCATATTCTGTGTCTTTAAATTGATTATGGCTTGGTTGTCAAATTCTCAATCCAAGCCAAGTAATGTCAGATAAGGTGTTGTGTCGTCCACTATCTTTATTACTTCGAAGTCATCTTTAGTGCACACTCCATCTAGATCTAGTGTTACCCCTTTTAGTCTCCCAATTGGTAGAACTCTATGTTGATTTTCTAGTTTCAACTGAACCAATGAATATCCTAATGTGGGATATCACATAAATTTCCATGTCTTCTTGGGTAATACAATGAGTTCAGATCCTAAATCCAATATAATATCTCCCATGTTGAAATCTCCAATGTTGGCGTTCAGCCTGAATTCCCTACTTCTTCTCCTCCTTGTATGTAGATGACCGACTGTTTTCTGCTCTAACTTTACTTATGCCTCTATGCTACATATTTCTAGTATATTTTGTAATATTCTAACAGATGATATATAATTTAGTAGTTTTACAGATGATTGCAAAAATCCTTTAATCATACTTATTTGTCTCAGGGGTTGTGTTTCTTTGGTGTGATCCAACAATGGAGGCATCTCATACTCTGTTACTTCCTTATTATATTGTGCAGTTGATGTCGATGCAATGTCTAGATTCAAAAATTATTTTATGGCTTGTTTGAATGTCTCCTTTTCGTTCTGCGCATCAAACTGCTTCCTTGGTTCGGCATTCTTCTTTACCCATTAGTGTTGTGTTGGCTCTTGTATGACTGTGTTGTTTCCTATTTTATCTCCTCCCCGCATAACTATGTTGATGTTTCGTCCTTCATCCCTCGCTTCTGCTAAGATCCACTAAACATTATGATTTTTCTGATTCCTCTTTTCCTGGATCTTCCGTAATAGTATCAGACATTCTTACGTTTCATGATCTGATGTGCGACAATACATACATGTCACTGGTGGAAGTGGACATTCTCTTGTGTAGTGTCCTGGTTGTTGACAGTTGTGTCATACCACTGGTCCTCTACCTCTTCCAAAACCTCCTCTTGCACTTCCTCCACGTCTATAGCCAATTTGATCCCCTCGTGGGGCATTATACTGAGGCTCTTGGTTATACTATGCGGTATTATAGTGTGGCTGCACGGGATTGTACTACAGTTGCACACTGTTGTACGGGGATAATACTTGGTTAAAATGATGTGTGGCTTGCCCGGTCATCATTTCTGCCTACACCCTATATGCATCTGATGTTATTTCCCTCATAAGGTCCATGGTGCTGCAATCTTTGTCATCATGGCCTACTGACTTGCAAAAGTTGCAATACGATCTCTTTGGTACTGTCTGGTATTTCTACATCACTGGGTAGTGGTATGGGTCATGACCCTATTTCTTACAAATCTCGTACCATAGTCCTCCTGGTGGTAATGGTTTTTGCATTCTTGTTGCCATGTACTACATGAATCTTGGACATTCATTCTTATGATGTCCTTCGGTCCTACATGTGGTACACCAAACAACTTCTCTTTTGTCCTTACCTTTGTTCTTCTTTAGCTGGAACGTTAGGTTCTTCAGATCCACCTTCGGCTCCTCTATGGTTGGATCTGTCTTCTGATATTGGTTCTCTTCCAGTTGTAGGGCTACCTGTAGAGCCTCTGCCTATTTTTGAAACTTTTGTTGTCGTAACAGATACTTCAAGTGTGGTAGTAGTGAATTGACAAACAAATGCCTATGTTGCATATATATCATGACGTATTTTAACTTTCCCTTCAGTCGTTTGAATCTTTGGTAAATCTCCCATATAGATTGTCCTAGTTTCTGTCTAATCTCTATCATCTCATTCATGTATTGATCCTCTGAGCTTCATTTCTGGAACTCATTTATCAACAGTTTCTTGATATCTCCAATTGTTCTAGTTGTCCCTAACGGAATTTTTGCAGCTAAACTCATGTACCAATCGAGTGTGTGGTCTCTTAATGTGATAGATAATTGTTCCAATTTAGTGTCCTCGTATGTTATCTATTTTTCTTCCTAGATATTTTCACATATAAACAGGTGCTTCTCCGGGTCCTCCAACGCTTCTCCTTTAAATTATAGTAACCTGATGGTGGGATCGTGTCCTCCCATCCTAAATGTTGAACTAATACCTCTGCATGGTGTTGGCACGGGGTCAGACCCAGGGTTCAACGCTACAACAACACACCAACAAAGCCCTAACTACCCGCCCTTTCAGCAACACCTGCGAAGCAGATGAAGTCCCACTCGAGGTAGAGGCAGGGGTGGTTGCAAGAATCAAGTGTCTGCAACCTTAGCTGGGACACAGATCTGTGATTATACTACTTAATAAATCACTTAGCACCATTAGTTCCTCAATATACAGACAATAACTACTTCACTTATAAGATAGAGCTTCACAGGATTCACACTAATATACAGTATTCAAGCACTTAGCATATACAAATGGATCAGAATGAGCATATCAAGCACTAAGCATGAATATCTAGATCAGATCTAACATTCTCACATATAATAAGCACCAAGCATGAATAGATCTATCTAAACATATCAGAATGTTTCGCATATAATATGTAAATACATCAAGACAAAGCACAAATCACATCACACAGGGTTTACATGGTTCACCCCCACCCTGGGGCTACGTCTACCAACTTTTCTTATTTATTTTCTTCGATCAATCGGTTACAAGCACAGAGCCTCAAAACCCTTACTCTGCACAAGACATAAGATATGCGCAGCTTGCTAGATCCTTCTTCCTTGTGTTATAGTCCAAAGCCTTCTACAGTCACTCACAGGGACTTGCACTCAGCCCTACAAGTCTTACACAGTATGCACATAGCACTTACAATCCTATGATCACATAGATATAGCACTTAGCCATTCCTTTTGCACCTAGCACATCAGCCTCTTTCTATATTGCCTATCCTTCTATATATACATTACAAAATAGGCCTACACATGGGTAAACCCATGGGCCGACATCCCATTCCCATTACATATTCCCAAAAACCCAAAAAGGGGGCCAAGATCCCATGATCTCCACTTGAACTTGTGCTCCTCCTTTGAAAGGCTATTGAAGTCCCAAAATAGGTCAACATGACCAATAAACTTCCAAAACTTGGTCAAGGGCCAACAGGCCCCCAACACTCACCTATGACTCGTCCTGAGTCACTCAGGTCTGAGTAGTTTTTCTTCGAATTCCTCGATATTGGCTCGATCTGCTTCGACTTGCTGCTTTGTTGTAGCTTCTTGTTTGGTGAACTCCTGGATCACTATGTCATTCACTGGCCCTTCTATGCATTGTTCTACTGTGAGGAAGACCTATTCTAGCTCTGCTCCTTGGCTCTCGACCTTTGTAAACAACAGACATGCCTTGTCTTGCATAGATTGAAGTCGTTGAGTGACTTCCATCACTCTTCTTTGAATCATATGGATCTGATGTTGAGTTGTGTGTTGTTCTTGAGATCTCTTCATCCTTTCTACAACTGACAGGGCCTTCAGCTATTCCTGTAGTGTATCTGCATTCTACTTCACTTCTTGGAGATGTAACTCCAGTGTCCGCAATTCTGGATTTTCAGTGAGATTTTCATAGGTTTGGGCACTACGGTTACTGAGCTACTTGCACTCCAAGGCAAGATATTTTAGTCTATCAACTACGTTGCGGGCAACTGCTTCTCTTTGGTTCCTTATCTCCTGTGGCATTTCAGGTACTACGCGGAGCTTTAAGTCAGCAATGCATTGTTGTAGCTTTTGTATTACCTCTTCCAGTTGTGCCACCTACTGTGGAACTTGTTCCTCGGTCTGTAATTCGATGACTGTCATAGAGTGAAGTGCTCTATTGACACTTTCCTTAACTTCAAGTTGTTCGGAAAGCAATTGTTCCTTGCTTTGTTGTAGCTTTGTTTTTTCTTCATCACATTTCTCTTGTAGAGCAAGCTTTTCCTTTTCTGTAGCACTTCGTTGCTCGTCAAGGTCTTTCTATACTTGCACTAAATCTTAGGTGGCTTGTGTTGTCTCTTCCTAATCTTTTCAAAGGAAAGCTTCAACTGTATCAGTAATGTGGTGTAATTGAGCGAGCTCATCACATAGTTCTGGTGTTCCAACTGTCAGGGGCGCAGTGGATATTGCACGGTTGGACTGTAGTTCCTGTTGCACTCCTTAGAGATCATCCTTAATCCGACTGAATACCTCCTCCTGCTTAGATTCTTACTTCTCTTCTATATCTAGCGAAGCATCATTCAGTGTTGCGATGATGAAGTCGAAGTCTTCTGAGGTGAGGGTGGTCTCGAATTTGGTTCTGGTTGCTTTCATTTTCTTCCTTGAAGAAGGTTTTGGAGGGGAAACCTTCCTTTTCTTCAAGGGATCCTCCTTGTCTCTTGGCGGTGTAACCTCACCTTTCTTCTATTTGACTTTTGTGCCATCACCTCCTTGCTCTGCTGAGATGGACGCAGTCTTTATCGATGCGCTATCTAAATCATGGACCTCTTCAGTCTTATTTATCTTTCTATGTCCGACTGTATCCGGCGTAGTTTCAGGGCTGTCAACATCAGACATCTCTGCGGGGTCCACTGGAACAAGGAGGTCCGCCGACCATTCCTTGGTAATCTCCTCCAATTCATCCTCCATTAATTTGAAGTATGACTATAGCTGTTGTTTATGCTCATCAGCGCACACTGTGATATAGATGAAATGGCGATCCACATTGAATTTCATCAAGGGTCTAAACCTATGGAGAGTGTTTGAGGTTATGCGAGGCATGGCATGTATGGATACCTTCAACTGGTTATAATACTTGTGGAAGATGAAATTTGATTGCCACTGCTTGTTCATGTCGTTGGAGTACCATAGTGTACTGAATTTCATGGCCAGAGGTTCAAATCGCTCGGTGTCTGAGAAGGTCGCACCTTTTGGCATCTCCCATGCGATGAAAGCGATTAGGATAAGAAGACAACTGAAGTTGAATTTGTATCCATGATCCTGCGCTTCCCTGCAATCTAGTTCTAGCTGGTTTACGAGGTACTTCACCCAATTCATCTGTAGTCCCTCCACGCACTTCCCTGCAAGGTCAACTATGAATCCAGTTACTTGGGTCAATCAGTTCTTGTGAACTATCTTGCCTACGATCAGCTGACAAGAAAGGTGCACTACATCACTCTGGATAGAGGCTAAATTGGAGCCTCGCGTTCCCTTCTCTACATCGCCATAAGTATCAATTATTCTCTGGGAAAGAGCGCGATCTGTGGTCTTTCCGAGGTAGAAATCTTGTGGGTCAGGGCCTTGCATGCTAAGCCCTGTGATCTGATTTATCAAAGTTGGATCCACTGTGATGTGGCGGTTCAACCATAAGTATCCTCCATGATAGCAGGACAGCAGCAACTTGATGCACGCGTTCTCTTCTTGATGCCTTCCGAAGTGAGGAATATTCATTACATTAAGCAGTGTGGACTGCGCGAGGTTCATGGTCCACTACTGGGGAACGATCTTTGAATTCTTTCCCTTGGTTCTAGTCAGATACTTTTATGGGGCTAGCATATTGTACACTTTCTTGTCATCGAGGTTGAAGTCACTAAACTTTAACGATGCAACCTTATCCTGGTCTGCGCACACTGCGCATATCCCCTTCGGAAGGTACGTAGTGACCAATTCATATTCAAAATCTCGGGGTACATTGTCTCGATTTATTGCGTCGCTCAAAGGTGGTAGATAAGCAGGTAGAATGCTCGGAATCATCTTAGCATTCGTAATATCATCTTTGTGCTTTGTTCGTTTCTCATCAGCTGGTCGGGATGGTATGGCTCGAGTAGTGGACGGAGAGGCCTATAGTCCTCTTGTCGGAGATTCTTATACACCTGTATACACTCCTCTCTCCGACATGAATCTCTATGTCATCAAGTCGATCAAAAGTTCCTCAGCAGCTTTCTCTGCAACGCTCAATGTTTTCGACATACGCACTCGGGGTAAACAATTCATGGGATCGGAGAACAACTCAGACACGGTAATGAGATAGAGAACGAGAGCACAATGATCATTGTATAAACTCGGCATAGGATGTGGGCTCAAATTATGGATTGGAAAAAGTGTTCTCGGTGCATGGCACGACGAGATAAATAGGTAATTTGACAACGGTTGGCTTGCAACGAGTATGAGCCTCCATTAGCTCTTGTTTGATCCGTTATGGCACAGTGCAACGGTCGGATGATGAACCTTTATTTCTTTTGTTTTCATTTGGAGTGGAATTCGAATGGATATATCGGCCCCAACAACTATATTGCTTCGTCATGGTGAAGTGCCATGTGTCATTGTTCTGATATCTCGGCAAAGTTCCAATTCTACAATTTTTCTTTCTGTGAGGTCTCCTCTAGAACTTCTTGTAACCTTTCAGTATTAGCCCTCTTCTTTCTTAACTTTCTAGCCTTCTTTCCAGTGAGCTTCGTCTCAGTAATGCTTTTCTCATTCTGATTCTTTTCTTCGTTGGTCTTAGTTACTTTGCGTTGTTGAAATTCTTTCCTAAGGTTCCTGGATAATACTTCTTCTTTGTTTGGGATAGGTAATTCAATCTTCTGAGGATCCTCTAGTGTTCTCTTAGCTTCGACATCTGGGTTGCTAGTATTAAATATCTGTGATCTGCTCTCCTGTTCCTCAATCAAGTGTGTGATCGTTCTAGTCATAAAGTCTTTTAACTCTTGCTTCTTCTGTTCCAAAACTTCTTCTTCTTCCTTTCGTCTAGCTTGATCTCTATCAATCCAAGGTTTTCCTATTAGCATGGTAAATGGGGCGTCGTCTTCAACAAATTTAATAATCTCAAAATATTCTTCTGTCGAAGTTCCATTAACATTCATAGGTATATGAGCGAGCCTTCCACATAGGTTTACTAGATTTCCTCTGAATAAACGTATTCCTCCTAGTGAAGGGATCATAGCGGGCCTTCCTATAGCTTTCTAGGTTCTCTCTAGCATAATATTCACCTGTGTTTCCTCATCCAGAACACAGTCAATGTTGAAGTCTCGTATTCTTGCTTTGATGCATTCCTTTTCTTTGAATATCTCTGATAAGTTGACATGTTGGTGGTCATTCAGGGTTTCTTTCATCTGTAGAAATGTTTTCTCTGATTCTTTCTGAGGTTCGTCCATAGGTTCTGGATCTGCCTTAGGATTTTCTTGATTCAAGTTCATTCTTTCAAGCTTGGCAATCATGCTAGGGAAATCTATTACTTCATGGTCTAGAGATTTACAAAAAAGACAACAAGGTATTCCACCAGGGAATTCCTTGGCAAGATGTCCCGACCTTCTGCAAGTGTAACAGAGGGTTAATCCGCTCTTCCTTTTAAATGATCCCCATCTTATTCTGTACTACGCACTAGGATCATGGGAGTTAACCTGCAGCAAATTCTTTCTAGGATCCTGCATCCATTTGTTAGTCCAAACATTCTTTCTTTGCATAGGTATAATATATCTTTCACTATTCTTGTCAGATATACTCATATCAAATCTTCCTTCATCTATTAATGACCTAGCTTTCAAACTATGATAAACTCTATTAAACATACCTAGATCCATATTCTAGAAACAAAATTTCCACTTATCTTACTTCTACAAGGCACAAAGCTTCCAGATCTTAAAACTTTTAACTATTCTTACTTTTATCAAAGCACAAAGCTTGCAGATCTTACCTCTTTTAGTCATAAATTTCCACTTTTACCTTTCTTAGAGCACAAAGCGTTCAGATCTTTCTTTTTTTCTTCAGATCCAACCTTCTTTTATTCAGATCGGGCTTCTTTCTTTCAGATCTGACCTTCTCTCTTTAGCATGGAGATTTACAGATCAAGTACAATACTGCACACTAGGGCACAGATCTATGCACAAACCTTCCACAATTTCAGGATGAATCTTTGCACAGAGCTTCCTTTTTCTCAGTTCCTAGCAATCATAGTTTTAGGTCCCGGCAACGGAACCATTTGTTGGCACAGGAGCAGACCCATGGTTCAACGCACCAACAAAGCCCTAACTACCGGCTCTTTCGGCAACACCTGTGAAGCAGATGAAGTCTCACCCAAGGTAGAGGCAAGGGTGGTTGCAGGACTAAAGTGTCTGCAACCTTAGCTGGGACACAGATCTGTGATTATACTACTTAATAAATCACTTAGCATCGTTAGTTCCTCAATATACAGTCAATAAACACTTCTCTTATAATATAGATCTTCGCAAGATTCACACTAATCTACATTATTCAAGCACTTAGCATATACAAATGGATCAGAATGAGCATATCAAGCACTAAGCATGAATATCTAGATCAGATCTAACATTCTCACATATAATAAGCACCAAGCATGAATAGATCTATCTAAACATATCATAGTGTTTCGCATATAATATGTAAATACATCAAGACAAAGCACAAAGCACATCACACAGGGTTTACGTGGTTCACCCCCACCCTGGGGCTACATCCACCAACTCTTCTTATTTATTGTCTTCGATCAATTGGTTACAAGTACAGAGCCTCAAAACCCTTACTCTGCATAGGACTGAATATCTGCGCAGCTCGTTAGATCCTTCTTCCTTGCATTATAGTCCAAATCCTTCTATAGTCTCTCACAGGGAATTTCACTCAGCCCTACAAGTCTTACACAGTATGCACAGAGCACTTACAATCCTTTGATCACATAGATCTAGCACTTAGCCATTCCTTTTGCACCTAGCACACTGGCCTCTTTCTATATTGCCTATCCTTCTATATATACATTACAAAATATGCCTACACATGGGTAAACCCATGGGCCGACATCCCATTCCCGTTACATATTCCGAAAAACCCAAAAAGGGGGTCGAGATCCCGTGATCTTCGCTTCGACTTGCGCTCCTCCTTCGACAAGCTGTCAAAGTCCCAAAATAGGTCAACATGACCAAGAAACTCCCAAAACTTGGTCAAGGGACAACATGTGGTGTAGATACTTGACTAATTCTTCCTGAACTGGCTCCCCTAGTTGTTGTTCCTTGTGAAGATGTGCTTCCCTCCCAAAATTCGGTTTTCTAAATTGTGGTGTTCCTCTTCGTGTATTAGTCGCACATGGGTTTATGGGTTCCACATTGACACTAACATGGATAGGATTGTTGCCTTCTCTTCCTGCTCTTGGACCTCTCGCCTACCTCTCATATGTATGCATAGTATTTCCTTAGTCTACTCCATATCCCATATATCCTCTACCTCCACTTCATCACTTGCCAAGCCTTCCCTCATGGCTACAGCTCTCTTATTGGTATTCACCTTATATTGGTAGGGTACTCCACTACGCGTCTTTCCAGTTGTTGTCATGATCCGCTTGATATGGTCTTTGTCCATCAAAATTGGGTCCAAGGCCTCCTCCTTCTTTCCTCTATCCACTTCTCCTTCCATTTCTCCTTCTCTTGTCAATGCTTTCCCCCTTCCCCCATGCACGCAGGGAATTTTAGCTGTCTGAATCCATTGTCATTGCACCTTTGTTATATAATAATATCTTAATGGAAGTATATAGTGATCTGATGTACCTACCTCAGGGTACTTTCAAGAACTCTTTTTCATCCACGTTGTAAGACTTCGTTGTATCTACTGCAAACTCTGTGATAACTCCAACAACAATGTTGTCTAACTAGAAATCCACTGCGTGCGTAGACTTATTATCAACTCGTTGTATTTGCGCGATCTCTTTCGAATTCCACTCTAGTTGTCCAATCCGATTTGTAGGATGGTTGTATTTCCATATTTTTATCCACTCCTGCAATATGTGTGGGAAATCATAGAAAATAACTTCATGCAAGTCGGTGAATACGAACTTGTCCAGGTATTTGTGTGGTGTCAACTTCAAGTTTTTGTTATCTTTCTACACAAAATCTAGCTCCTTTGTATTCAACTAGATTTCTATCTCAGCTTTCGTTGGATTCCATAGTCTTAACATCCCCTTTTTAGATTCTCATTCTCTCACCTTTTTTTCATCAGATCCATCATTCTTTTAACGCCTCTTCAGCAGATCTCATATGCTCAATCCCATTTTCTTCCACGCAACCAACAACAGAATCATTTTTTTGGATTAAGCCATTTTTTGGCTTTGCATCTATTCTTATACTGGTCTCTGGGATTCTTTATGGGATATTCTTAGTCTATGTTACTATTATTGATTGACCCTAGTTCAAATTTGATAAGCTTCCCAACAAAATCCCTTTAAATATATCATCCCTACTGGTAAACCAAAAGGCAACGTAGCACACAGAGTGTGTTGTGTAGTCTCACCAAAGATAGCTCTATGGGTGACTGCAATACTCAGGTGTTTGCAACTAGGGAATGAGTTGAGATCTGTGATCGTGTTCTATAATATTCATTCATCCAGTCTAACATCTAATTATAACATTCATTCTATGCATGCATGTGGAATACCATATCTACTTAGTTATTTCATTCATTTGACATTCATCAATTGATCATACATAAAGACATATACATTCATTCACATAACACAGTGTTACCATGGTTCACCCCCTCTTGGGATACGTTCACAAAGATCTAGCTCTCAAGCTTCTTATTATGGTTCATAAATATATCACATGGTGCCTGATTACATTCTTGGATCTCACTCTTCTCACCAGGCTCCTCGATCCTTGTGAGGCTGACTAGATTGCACTAGACTCCTCAGCCTGTGATCTAACCCTCGAGGTCGAGTCGCCCACTCCTTACCTATCTCACTAGATTAATGACGCATACAGTTATTACAACTCTTTCTCTTACTATCTCCCTCTGGATGTCCTCTCTATCCTCCATCTTCTTTCCTAAGTACTACTTATTTATATCTTTGGCTCACCATCTATTACAATGCATTACAAAAACCATATCCCTAGTGTCCTTAGGTACTCCTTGCATGTGCACTTTGCCTGCTTCTCTTACACGTGATGGTTTTCCTTCCAACTGTCTTTTGCATGTTTTTCCTCCAAACATAACCTTTCTTCCTATCTAGGCCTGCATCCAACAGGCCCCCAACAGTGACATGTGGCTCATCCAGAGCCACTTAAACCTTGTGCGCTTCCTCGATCTCTCCTGCAAGAGCCTGGAAATTCTCTGCAAGTTCCTTTCCTTGCATTTGAGCCTGTGCGGTCTTCTCCCTGAGTGCATCCAATACTTGCACTGTAATCTCATCGTTGATCATCTCTGCGCACTCTTCCTGAGTTTGTGCCATATTCTTCTTTGTGTCTTCTACCTGTGCCATGACCTATGTTTCCCTCTCTTGGAGCAGTTCCATTTGAGCTTGGTGATCTTTATTCTGAGTCTGCGCGGCTATGAGTTCTGCCTGTAGCTTCTTCATATCTTGCACTCCTTTCATGCGCTCAGTGATCGACATTGTCTTATGCCTCTGCCATAGGTCCTGGATAGCTGCGCTTATCCTTTCTCCTTCCCATTCCCACTACTGGACCTATTGATTCTCTTCCAGCTTCGTCCATAGTTGTGATGCCTTCTCAAACAAGTCGGTCGTTGTGCAGACTTGTTGCTCCATCTCCTCTATCTGCACTTTTTCTTCCTGCTTCCTTTGCTCCTTCACCTCTGGCGGGGTGGTAGTTATGAGTTGTTCCAAGAGGTGCTCGATATCTTGCATGTATTGATCGATTGCCTGCACAATCTGATCAATATTCTATGTTGCTTTGAGCTTTGTTGTCTGTGCGCTCTTTGGAACTTTCTTATATGCTACAGCCAATCTGTGCTCCAACCTATCCATATGTTCCTTATCCTCTTTGGTCTCAAGCTTGACCTGCTCGAGTACCTATTCCAACTCCTCTCGACTGTCCTTTGTCTGATGTAATTCCACTGCGTCTGTTTGTGCGCGCAGCTGTACCTCATGCACGACGCTGACTTGCAGTTTATGCAAGGCCTTGTTTGGTATATGTTTCATTACCAACTATATTTGGGCCAATTCCTTCAAGGGTGCCTGACCCACAATTTCATCCATGCGCAACATGTTGGGTGTAACATGAAACGTCGATCTCAGCTGTGTTGTCATCTAGATCCTATCATGCTCGCTCGATCTAGCCTCGGCTCCTATCTGTGATGTTAATGGGACTGTTTCTATGCCTCTGTTGTCCCTATGTGTTTCTATGAGTTGTTGGAGGATCTGTCGCATATCTTCCAACTCCTCCTGAATCATGTCCCTCTAACGTTGGGAATCACAAAAATCCTTCATTGTTCGATACTGGACCATTTGGGCCACAAGGTCCACATCGTCTTTCATTATAATATATTCTGGAGGTCTCCTTTGCACCTTATATTTCTTGTGTGAATCCCTCATTTGTATAACTGGCCTCTTGGTTTGGCCTTACTCCTACTGAGTAGCACTTGATGTGGTTCCCTGTGTTGTCTCGGTCTGTTTCCCTTGTTTCTGTGGTGCCTGGTTGTTGTTCTTCCTCCCCACCTGGGTACCTTTCTTGGACACACCCCCTTTCTTCTATTGTGCCTTGTTCTGACCAGTCCTTGGCTTCTTGGGCACTATTTTATCTTTTGTAGGTGTTTTTTCTTTCCCTGCCTCCATCCCCTTATCTATGAGCATCTCTTGATTCAGGATTGGAATCCTCCAATCATCATTCCAATCCTTGATGGCCATTTCTACGTCCTCTTCCTTGATGCAATTACCTAGTTGTAGAAATCGGGATCCTTTTGTGCTTGGATCCACATTGCATGTCTGGTCGCTTTAAAGTTGGATATACCTTGATACTGCGCGACCAAAACTAGTGTAATCCTCCAAGTGTTGTCAATGCTTTCCTGCAAGTAATTGTAATATCCTTCTAACATGGTTGCATTCGCCCTTTTTTTCTTGGGGCCTTGAGTGCTCCCCATCGATAGGTATCACACTGTGTGGCAAGGATTGGATCTCGTGGTGAAAAATGAATAATTAGGCTCCTTCCATCTGACCAAGGAAATCAGGACAAGTAGCCACGAATAATGAAATGTGTTCCCCAGGTCCTGTGCATCCTTTCAATCTTCCAAGAACAGATTCAACAAGTACGGGACCCAGCTAAGTGTGGTTCTCTCTGCACATTGTGCTGCAACTGTGACAAGTACCCCAACAGAGACTTCCTCCTTGTGGCATTTCCTGAGTAATTTTCATGCCATGATTTTTTTTGGCCATCCTTTTCATGACATCATTAATACGTTTGATTATGATTTCGCGTGAACCCCTTTATGTACCATACTTCTTCTTCATTTCCTTTGCTAGTGCCTTCTCCTTTGCCGTGTCATCAAGGAATTGTGCGGTTGTCTCCCCCCATGTTGGTATCCCTGTGATGTAAGCAATGAGCTCCACGTCTATTGAGATTCCCTGTTCCAACCACAAGTATCCTCCATGGGTAACTTCCATCAGCTTCTTAACGTAGTTGTTTTCATCTCATCCCCTCCCAAAGTGCAGGATGTCCAACATGCCTAGAATCCTGGTTTTGGACAGTCCAGCTACCCATTGGCTTGTTTGATTAATTGGTTCACCAAAGGGTCCTATACCAATAGTTTCCAAGTAAACATTCTTGTCAAACTTTGGAAACTTGTCTATGTCCATCACATCATGGTCTGAGAACCTCAATTTCTCCACATGGCCTAACAGGTTACCCGTGACATTCACCCCATCCAGAATGCACGGCAAGACTATGGTTATGGCTGCCTGCATGCACGGTGATCGTGATATTGGTTGTTTTCCCTCGTGCTGTGGTGGTTGACTTGAGGTTCGAGCCTATATTTTTCTCTCGTCTGCATATTCCTCTGCTTGGCCGATGACATCTTCCACTGTGCCTTCTTGTGGTTGTTCTGGCGTGGTTGTCTGTGACCTTTTTGACATGGTCATTTCTGCCTGGTTTGAGACCATCCTCGACATGTTGGCCCTGTCCCCCTTTCGACACATCAATTTCAATGCCCAATGGTGTTATCCGTTGGTTTTCCTCTACGATTGGTGTGGGGCTTGTTGGTGTCATATCAGGTGACAGGATTTCATCCACATTGACGACTTCTGGAGGGTGAGGTGGTTTTTGTTCGCTTCCTTGTGGCTGCAGTGGTGCTCTGACGTTTCTTCAAGGTCATCTACAAGTCTGTCTCAGCTCTGCCCACAGTATTGTTGGTATCTTCAAGTCCCAATCGTCCCTATTAACGTTGCAGATCTTTGTCAGTGCATTTTCCAGGATCTTATTAAAGGCTTCCACTGATCCATTTTCTTGAGGATGATACGGTGTACTCTTTTGATGATAAAGTTCAAAATCTTTCGTCATATCCTTAATAGTGTTGTTAATGAAGTGAGTGTCTTGGTCACTCATCAAAATCCTTGGGCATCCAAATCTAGTGATCACGTGCTCAAACAAGAAGTGTGTTGTTGTCTCTATGTTGCAATCTTTTACTAGTGTTTCTTTTGCCCATCTTGTCAGGTATTCTGTCGCAGTAATAATGTACCTCACTCCTGACCTTTTTACTGGTGGGTTAATTGGTCCCACAAAATCTACTACCCATTTTTCAAATACTTACAAGGTTACTTGCGGTCTAAGGGGAATCTCGTTCCTTCTATTTGGTTTCCCAACCCTTTGACATACATCTCATTTCTAACAGTAGTCCTTTGAGTCTCTGTGCAGAGTCGACCACCATAGTCCTACGTGCAATACCTTATACGTGATAGCTTTGCCTACATAATGTCCTCTTGCTATTCCCTCATGGGCTTCTTCTAATATCCTAGGTCTTTCATGTTCTAGCATGCATCTTCTCAAGATGCTATCTGCACCCAGTTTGTATAAGTGTCCTACAATCAATTGATAGTCGGTAGCCTTGACTACCATATTTTTCTTCTGCACAGTGTTGAATTCCTGAGGTGCAATCCCTGTACTCAAGTACTGGATGATGTCTACAAAGTATTCATTGGCTATATTAACTAAAAATAACTGTGGGTCAGGAAAGTTGTCCTCTAAATTCATAGGTTCCTCCCCATTAGTGATCCTTGATAGGTGATCAGATCTTACGTTCAACTTTCCTGGTTTGACTATCACTTCAAAGTCAAATTCCTGGAACAGCAATATCCATCGACAAATTCTCCCTCCCAACACTGGCGTGTTGATGAGGTATTTGAGCGTTGAATGGTCTATGAACATATTGAAATGTTTTTCTAGTAAGTAATGTCTGAACTTCTGAAGCGTGTAGACCATAGCAAAGCCTTCTCTCTTTGTGGTATTTTAGTTTTGTTTCGATTCTGATATTTTTCAACTAGCAAATGTTATTGGATGGTCCAATTCTCCTTCTCCTGGATGTGCCAGAATAGCTCCAAGTTCTATGGTTGATTCATCTACATGTACATGGAATGTCTTTTCTCAATCGGGGAATACTAATATTGGTGTGGTTACCATCTTCTATTTCAGGGTGTCCAATCCACTCTGACAATCCTCATTCCACTGAAACTTCGTCTGTTTCCTTAGAAATTTCTCCATTGGCGCAGTGATCTGTGCATACCCCTTTATAAATTTCCTGTAGTATTATGTGTGTCCCAATGTCTCTCTCAATTGGTAGACTATTCTTGGTGTTGGAAGGTTAACAATTACTGTAATCTTGGCAGGATCTACTAGCAAGCCTTGCTTGCATACTATATGGCCCAATAGTATCCCAAAAGATATTCCGAAGATGTACTTCTTGATGTTTAACAATATCTGAGACTGCCTGCATATTTCTAATGTCAGCCTCAACACCCCTACATGGTCTTTCAATAGACTATAGACTGTCCAATCATCTAGATATACCTCTAGAAACTGGTGGAGAAACTCTTTGAATGCAGCTATGACTACTCTTGATAATATTGTTGGTGCATTATTCAAACCAAATGGCATGATTTTATATTGGTAGGATCCCCATTCCATGGAAAAATTGGTCTTCTATATGACTTCAGGTGCTATATTGATCTGATGGTATCCTGAGAATTCATCGGTGAATGAATAAGCTTCATGCCCTCCTACATTCTCCAAGACCTCATCTGTGAATGAAGTAGGGAACGGATCATGTAGGAAAGGATCGTTCAACTTCCTCAAGTCGAAACATATTATTGTCCCCACTTGTTTCTTCTATTGAACTACCATCGGGCTTACCGATTCAAATTCTTCTACAAGTTCTATGATTCTAGCCTCTAACATCCTATCGTTCTCAGCTTTGACTTTTTGCTTATAGATCGGATTTAGTCTATATGGTCGTTGTATGATTGGTCTTGCCTCAGATTTTAGTGGTATCTTCATTTCGCCTAACTCTCCTACTATGCCTTTCATTTCTATGAACGTTGTTGGGAATAGGTCATTGTACTTGTGCAATAACTCTGTTATTCTTTCCACTGTTTTTTCATCCCAGTAGTCTCCAATGCTTGCCATTTTGGGGTTCTCAACTATCCCAATGTTGAATTTCTTGACCTTGATCGGCGTAGCAATTACTTCTGATTCCAGAGGTGGACCTTCCACTTCTCTTTCACCTTCAACTTCCTTAATCTGAATATTGTGCAGGTCATCTTCATCTGGTGCTTCTTCCTGCATGTGGTAGCATGACAGTAGTTATTTTACTATTTGTATGTTTTGTTGTTTCTCTTATGTTATGAGTTCAACTTCTGGTTCTTTAATGAGTATCACCCCTCTGATTTGTTTAAGTGTGGAGTCTCTATTGGGGTTCTCATGCTCAAATGAGAAAGTGACTGTAATGTTGTCCAGCTTGCAGTTCCTCTGCGCAGTTCCTGGTCTATATACCAGTTTGTTGGGATGCCTTCTAATGTGTGAAAAAAATGATGAGAACATTCCTCTGGAGGAGTCATACTCCATAGCATTTTTCACTTCTCCAAGTGTGCTACTGGTGCCCCCTGTCCATCATATTTCTGCAATTGGTTGCTCCAATGTTCTGCGCCAAATCTGATGCGCAGTAACTGCTTGCATTGGTACCAGACCTTGACTGTTTATTTGTGTGCACCCCACCATATTGCAGGTATTTCCTTGAGTGCTATGTCCAAAGCTAAGAGCCTCAAATTCTCTTATACTTCATCTTCGTACCATGTTAAGAATGCTTCTAAGTCATTCACCCCCTGGAATCTGGGTGGTTCCCTTATCTTCATACCTACCCATCTTACTGCATAGTCTACTCTTGCGCATATTCTTGTGGAGACTTCATGTAACCTCTGCTGCCAAATTTCTAAGCCCGTATCTGAGTCTGACACACATGAGGTGATGCTTCTCCAACTGAGTACACCATCTACAATCAGATTCACATAATCTTCTTATCGTGTGGTTATTCTGCACAACTGGTTAATTTCCTCCAGGTTTAAGCATGTAGGTTCTACAAACCGTTCCCCTTCTGATGGGTCCAATAGCGCGATGACTCTATATTCTCCTAACTTGAAGGTCATATTCTGTGTCTTTAAATTTATTATGGCATGGTTGTCAAATTCCCAATCCAAGCCAAGAAATGTCGGATAAGGTGTTGTGTCGTCCACTATCTTTATTACTTCGAAGTCAGCTTTAATGAGCACTCCATCTAGATCTACTGTTACCCCTTTTAGTCTCCCAATTGGTAGAACTCTGTGTTTATTTTCTAGTTTCAAATGAACCGATGAATATCCTAATGTGGGATCTCCCATACATTGCCATGTCTTCTTGGGTAATACATTGAGTTCAGATCTTAAATCTAGTATAATATCTCCCATGTTGAAATATCCATTGTTGGCGTTCAGCCTGAGTTCCCTACTTGTTCTCCTCCTTGTATGTAGATGATTGATTGTTTTATTCTCTAACTTTACTTATGCCTCTATGCTACATCTGTCTAGCGTATTTTGTAATATTCTAACAGTTGATGGATCATTTAGTAGTTTTACACATGATTGCAAAAATCCTTTAATCGTACTTACTTGTCCCAGGGGTTGTGTTTCTTTGGTGTGATCCAACGATGGAGGCATGTCGTACTCTGGTACTTCCTTATTATATTGCGCATTTGATGTTGATGCAATTTCTGGCTTTAGAAATTATTTTTTGGCTTGTTTGAATGTCTCCTTTTCGTTCTGCACATCAAATTGCTTCCTTGGTTCAGCATTCTTCTTCACCCATTAGTGTTGTGTTGGCTCTTGTATGACTGTGTCATTTCCTTCATCCCTCACTTCTACTGAGATCCACTGAACATTCTTATTTTTTTTATTCCTCTTTTCCTGGATATTCCCTAATAGTGTAGGACATTCTTCCGTGTCATGAGCCAATGTGCGACAATACATACATGTTGCTGGTGGAAGTGGGTATTCTCTTGCGTAGTGTCCTAGTTGTTGACAGTTGTGGCATACCACTGGTCCTCTACCTCTTGCAAAGCCTCCTCTTGCTCTTCCTCCACCTCTATAGCCAATTCGATCCCCTCGTGGCACATTATATGGAGGTTCATGGTTATACTATGTCGTATTATAGTGTCGTTGCGTAGTATTGTACTACGGTTGCGCAATGTTTTACAGGTCTGGTACTTGGCTAAATTGTGGTGTGGATTTCTCGGTCATCATTTTTGCCTACACCCTATATGCATCTGATGTTCTTTCCCTCATAATTTCCATGGTTCTGCAATCTTTGTCATCATGGCCTACTGACTTGCAAAAGTTGCAATACGAGCTCTTTGGTATTGTCTGGTATTTCTACATCATTGGGTAGTGGTATGGGTCATGACCCTGTTTCATACAGATCTCTCACCCTAGTCCTCCTGGTGGTAATGGGTTTGGAATTCCTACTGCCATGTACTACATGAATCTTCTACATTTGTTCTTATGGTGCCCTTTGTTCCTACATGTGGTACACCAAACAACTTATCTTTTGTCCTTACTTTTGTTCTGGTTTAGATGGAACGTTAGGTTCTTCAAATCCTTGTTTAGCTCCTCCATGGATAGATCTATCTTTTGATATTGGTTCTCTTCCAGTTGTAGGGCTTCTTGTAGAGCCTATGCCTGTGTTTGAAACTTTTGTTGTCATAACAGATACTTCAAGTGTGGTAGCAGTGAATTGACGAACAAATTCCTATGTTGCATATCTATCATGACGTATTTTAGCTTTCCCTTCAGTCATTTGAATCTTTGGTCAATCTCCCATATATATTCTCCTAGTTTTTTTCTAATCTCTATCATCTCATTAATGTATTTATCCTCTGAGCACGACTTCTGTAACTCATTTATCAACAGTTTCTTGATATGTCCAATCGTTCTGGTTGTACCTGGTGGACTGTTTGCAGCTAAACTCATGTACCAATTGAGTGCACGGTCTATAAATGTGATAGCTAACTGTTCCAGTTTAGTGACCTCATCTGTTATCTGTTTTTCTTCCCAAATATTTTCACAGATAAACAGGTGCTTCTTCGAGTCCTCCAACGCTTCTCCTTTAAATTCCAGTAACCTGATGGTGGGATCGTGTCCTGCCATCCTGAATGTTGAACTACTACCTCTGTGTGTTGTAGATACTTGACTAATGATTCTTGAACTGGCTCCCCCATTTGTTGTTCCTTGTGTAGATGTACTTCCCACTGTCTTCCTTCTCCCAAAATTTGGTTGTCTAAATGGTCGTGTTCCTCTTGGTGTATTAGTGACACATGGGTTTATGGGTTCCACACTGACACTGACATGGATAGGATTGTTTCCTTCTCTTCCTGCTCTTAGACCTCTCATTTTCCTCTCATATGTTGCGCGCAATATTTCCTCAATCTACCCCATAGCCCGGAGATCATCTACCTCCTCTTCATCGCTTTCCAAGCCTTCCCTCATGACTACGACTCTCTTCTTGGTATTCACCTTATATTGGTAGGGTAATCCACTGCGTGTCTTTCCAGTTTTTTCCATGATCTGCTTGATCTGGTCTTCGTCCATCATAATTGGGTCCAAGGCCTCCTCCTTCTTTCCTCTATCCACTTCTCCTTCCATTTATCCTTCTCTTATCAGTGCTTCCCCCCTTCCCCCATGTATGCAGGGAAGTTTAGTTGTCTGACTCCATTGTCATTACACCTTTGTTATATAATAATATCTTAATGGAAGTATATAGAGATATGATGTACCTACCTCGGGGTCCTTTCAAGAACTCTTTTTTATCCGCGTTGTAAGACTTCATTGTATCTAATGCAAACTCTATGATAACTCCAACAACAATGTTGTCAAACTAGAAATCTACTGTGCATGTAAACTTATTATCAACTCATTGTAGTTGCGTGATCTCTTCCGAATTCCACTCTAGTTGTTCGATCCGATTTGTAGGATGGTTTTCTTTCAATATTTTTATCCACTCCTGCAATATGTGTGGGAAATCACAGAAAAATACTTCATGCAAGTCAATGAATACGTACTTGTCCAGGTATTTGCGTGGTGTCAACTTCGAGTTTTTGTTATCTTTTTATGCAAACTCTAGCTCCTTTGTCTTCAACCAGCTCTATATCTCTGCCTTCATTGGATTCCATGGTCTAACATCCCCTTTTTATATTCTCATTCCCTCACCTTTTTGTCATTAGATCCATCATTCTTTTATTGCCTCTTTAGTAGATCTCATATGCTCAATCTCATTTTCTTCCATGCAATCGGCAACAGAATCATTTGTTGGGCTTAAGCCATTTGTTGGATTTTCATCTATTCTTCTACTGGTCTAGGGGATTCTTTATGGGGTATTCTGAGTCTATGTTACTATTATTGATTGTCCCTGGTTCAGAATTGATAAGCTTTCCAACAAAATCCCTTTAAAGTTATCGACCCTCCTGGTAAAGCAGAAGGCAACGTAGCACACAGAGTGTGTTGCGTAGTCTCACCCGAGATAGCTCTATGAGTGGTTGCAATACTCAGGTGTTTACAACTAGGGAATGAGTGGCGATCTGTGGTCGTGTTCTGTAATATTCATTCATCCAGTCTAACATCTAGTTATAACATTCATTCTATGCATGCATGTGGAATACCATATCTACTTAGTTATTTCATTCATTCAACGTTCATCAATTGATCAGACATAAAGACATATACATTCATTCACATAACACAGTGTTACTATGGTTCACCCCCTCTTGGGCTACGTCCATAAACATCTAGCTCTCAATCTTATTATTATGGTTCAGAAATATATCACGTTGTGCCTGGTTACATTCTTGGATCTCACTCTCCTCACCAGGCTCCTCGATCCTTGGGAGGTTGACTAGATCGCACCAGGATCCTCAGCCTGTGATCTAACCCTCAGGTCGAATCACTCAATCCTTCCTTAGCTCACCATATTAATGACTCATACAATTATTACAACTTTTTATCTTCCTATCTCCCTCTGGATGTCCTCTCTATCCGCCATATTATTTCCTAAGGAGTACTTATTTATATCTTTGGCTCACCATTTATTACAATGCATTACAAAAACCCTAACCCTAGCATCGTTAGGTCTTCCTTGCATGTGCGCTTCACCTGCTTATCTTACACATGATGCTTTTCCTTCCAGCTATATTTTGCATGTTTTTCCTCCAAAAATAGCCTTTCTTCCTAGCTAAGCCTGCATCCAATAGGCCCCCAACACTGACATGTGGCTCATCCCGAGCCACCTAAACCTTGTGTGTTTCTTCGATCTCTCCTGTGAGAGCCTGGAAATTCTCTTTGAGTTCATTTTCTTGCATTTGAGCCTACATGGTCGTCTCCCTAAGTGCGTCCAATACCTGCACTATAATATCATCGTTGATCATCTCTGTGCACTATGTCTGAGTTTGTGCCATGTTCTTCTTTGCATATTCTACCTGTGAAATGAATTATGTTGCCCACTCTTGGAGTGATTCCATTTGATCTTGGCACTCCTTCTTCTGTGTATGCATGACTATGAGTTATGCCTACAAATTCTTCATCTCTTGTGCTCCTTTGACGTGCTCAGTGATCATCATTGTCTTCTTCCTCTGCTTGAGGTCATGGATAGTTGTGCTTATCCTTTCTCCTTCCTGGTCCCACTTCTGGACCTATTGATCCTCTTCCAGCTTCATCCATAGTTGTGTTGCCTTCTCAAACAAGTCAGATGTTGTGCGGACTTGTCACTCCATCTCCTCTATCTGCATTGTTGTTTCCTGCTTCCTATGCTCCTTCACCTCTAGAGGGGTGGTAGGTATGAGTAGTTCCTGGAGGTGCTCGATCTCCTGCTTGCATTGATCGATGGTTTTCACAATCTGATCAATATTCTGTGTCGCTTTGAGCTCTGTTGTCGATGCGCTCTTTGGAACTTTCTCATATGCTACAGCCAATCTGTCCTCCAGCCTATCCGCGTGATCCTTCTCCTCTTTGTTCTCGAGCTTGACCTACTCAAGAACCAATTACAACTCGTCTCGACTGTCCTTTGTCTGTTGTAATTACGATGCGTCTGTTCGTGCGCGTGACTGTACCTCATACGAGACATTGACTTGTAGTTTATACAAGGGCTTGGTTGGTATCCATGTCATTACGAACTGTATTTGAGCCAAATCCTTCAAGGGTGGCTCACCCACAATTTCATCCATGCATAGCATGTTGGGTGTAACAAGAAATGTCGAGCTCGGCTATGTTGTCATCTAGATCCTATCATGCTCGCTCGATCCAACCTCAACTCCTCTCTATGATCCTGATGGGACTGTTTCTATGCCTCTGTTGGGTCTCTGTGCTTCTCTAAATTGTTGGAGGATTTGTCTCATGTCTTCCAACTCCTCCTAAATGTTATCCCTCTAGCATTGGCCATCATCAAAATACTCCATTGTTCGATCATGGACCATTAGGTCCATAAGGTCCACGTCGTCTTCTGTGATGGTATATTCTGGTGGCGTCCTTTACACCTTAGATTTCTTGCACGCATCTCTTGTTTGTATAATTGGCCTCTTGGTTGGCCTTTCTCTTATTGAGTAGAACTTGATGTGGTTCCCTGTGTTGTCTCGGTCTGTTTCTCTTGTTTCTGTGGCGCTTGGGTGTTGTTCTTCTTCCTTGCCTGGGTACCTTTCTTGGACACACCCCCTTGCTTCTGTTGTGCCTTTTTTTGACTGGTCCTTGGCTTCTTGGGCACTGTTTTTTCTTCTATAGGTGTTTTTTCCTGCCCTACCTTCGTCTCCTTATCTACGGGCCTCTCTTGATTCAAGATTGGAATCTTCCAAACATCGTTCCAATCCTTGATGGTCATTTCTACGTCATCTTCCTTGATGCAATTCTACAGTTGTAGACATTGGTTGTCAGGATCCTTCTGTTCTTGGATCCACATTGCATGCATGGTCGCTTTAAAGTTGGCTATACCCTGATACCGTGCGACCAGCTCTGGTGTAATACTCCAAGTGTTGGCAATGCTTTCCTACAAGTCATTGTAATATCCTTCAAACATGGTTGCATTCTCCCTTTTGTTCTTGGGGTCTTGAGTGATCTCCATTGATAGGCATCACATTGTGTGCTAAGGATTGGATCTTGTGGTGAAAAATGAATACTTAGGCTCCTTCCATATGACCAAGATGATCAGGATGAGTAGCCACAAATAGTGGAATTTTGTCACTAGGTCCTATGCATTCTTGCAATCTTCCAAGAACAGATTCAACAAGTATGGGGCCCAGCTGAGAGTGGTGCCCTCTGCACACTGTGCTGCAGCTGCGACAACCCTAACAGAAACTTCCTCCTTGCGTCATTTTCTGAGTAATTTGCACGCCATGATTTTTTTGGCCATCCTTGTCGTGGCATTACTAATACGCTTGATTATGATTCCACGCAACCCCATTTATGTACCATAATTCTTCTTCATTTCCTCAGCAAGTGCATTCTCCTTCATCTTGTCATCAAGGAACTATGCGGGTGTCTCCCCCCATGTTGGTAACCCTATGATGTAAGCAATGAGCTCCATGTCTATTGAGATGCCCTATTCTAGCCACAGGTATCCTCCATGGGTAACTTCCATCAGCTGCTTGACGCAGTTGTTTTTGTCTCGGCCCCTCCCAAAGTGCGGGATGTCCAACAGCCCTAGAATCCCAGTTTTGGATAGTTTGACTCTCCACTGGCTTGGTTGGTTAATTGGTTTTCCAAAGGGTCCTATACCAACAGTTTCTAGGTAAACGTTCTTGGAAAACTTCGAAAACTTGTTTGTTTCCATCACATCATGGTCTGAGTACCGCAATTTCTCCACGTGGCCTAACAAGTTACCCATGGCACGCACCCCATCTGAAATGCATGGAAAGACTGTGGTTGCGACTACCTTCTTGCGCGTTGATCGTGCTACTGGTTGTTTTCCCTAGCGCTGTGGTGGCTGACTTGAGGTTACATCCTCCATTGTTCTCTCATATGCATATTCCTCTACTCGGCCAGTGACATCTTCCACTGTGCCTTCCTATGGTTGTTCTAGCGTGGTTGTCTGTGACCTTTCTGGCGCGATCCTTTTTACCTTGTTTGGGACTGTCCTCAGCATGTTGGCCCTGTCCCCCTTCTGGCACATCAATGTCCATGCGCACTGGTGCTATCCACTAGTTTTCCTCCACAATTGGTGTGGGGATTGTTGGTGTCATATCGGGTGATGGGATTTCATCCACATTGATGACTTCTCAAGGCTAAAGTGGTTGTTTTCCACTTCCTTGTGGCTGAGGTGGTTGTTGTTCACTTCCCTGTGGCTGCGGTGGTGTTCTCACATTTCTTCGAGGTCGTCTACAAGTATCTCCCAGTTTGGGTGGTGCCATGGTGGTAAGGATGTTTTCTACCGAGCTTAGTGGGCTCTGTAACCTCTACAAATTCACTCTCTGCTCCATATACTCTATTTCTTTATGCTCCTTCTAATTTCACAATAACCTTTGTGATCCCCGAGTGCTGGATTTATATCTGAATCATGTGAAGCTTCTCGAAGACGTTACCCAAATTTCGTTTTAACTGAAATGGCACTTCTCGCGTGACTTCCATTGAATTCCCTTGTTGTCGCCAGTTGGTGCAATTAGTGCGGTGTCCCGTCAGTCATTCTTGGCATTCAATTTTGATAGTCGTTGTCCTTTGGCACTTATTTTTCATACCCGACATTCCCGTTGTTTCTGATTTTTAGTGATCATTGGTCCTTTCTACGGCATGCTAGTGTTTCTGAGTGCATGTGCTCATTCTCTTGTTGGCACACTACACCTATGTTTCTATCTTTTTATGTCTGGCGCAGTAACACCCCCCCGGTTTTTTTTTTTAAGTGCTAGGAAGTTGATTATTCCTATACAGCTTCAGTCGACTCCCATTGATCATCCCTCTGAGTTTTGTTCTTCCTAAATCCTTCAACTGTATAGCTCCCCCATCTATGACAGTCTTTACTTCATATGGTCCTAACCAATGCATTCTGAGTTTTTCTGGGTGCTGAAGGGATTTATTGTCATACACCAAGACTAAGTCTCCTTCCTTGAAATATTTCCTCTTGATATGTCTGTCATGCCAAGATTTATCCCTTGATTTCTGGACTTCTTGGTGAAACCCTACTAGAATCATGTCTTCCTCCATGATCATCAGTTGATTTAGCCTTTCATGTACTTCGCCTTGCTCCGTCATGTTTGTAATTGCTGCTATGTGTAGACTAGGGACCCAAAATTCTAATGGCATCATTGCTTCCTATCCATACAACAATATGAATGGTGTATGCCTTGTCAAATTTTTGCATGTGGTCTTGTATGCCCACAGTACTCCTCTTATCTTCAAGTCTCAATCGTCCCTATTAACGTTGCAGATATTTGTCAGTGCATTTTCCAGGATCTTATTAAAGGCTTCCACTGATCCATTTTCTCGAGGATGATACGATGTACTCTTTTGATGATAAAATTTGAACTCTTTCGTCATAGCCTTAATAGTGTTGTTAATGAAGTGAGTGCCTTGGTCACTCATCAAAATCCTTGGGCATCCAAATCTAGTGATCACGTGCTCAAACAAGAAGTGTGTTTTTGTCTCTGCGCTGCAATATTTTACTAGTGCTGCTTGTGCCCATCTTGTCAGGTATTATGTCACAGTAATAATGTACCTTTCTCCTGAACTTTTTATTGGTGGTTTAATTGGTCCCACAAAATCTATTGCCCATTTGTCAAATACTTGTAAGGTTACTTGCAGTCTAAGGGGGCATCTCGTTCCTTCTATTATGTTTCCCAACCCTTTGACATACATATAATTTCTGGCAGTAGTCCTTTGAGTCTCTGTGAACATTCAACCACCATATTCATGCGCGCAATACCTTTTGTGCGGTATCTTTGCCTGCATAATGTCCTCATGCTATTCCCTCATGGGCTTCTACTAAGATCCTAGGTATTTCATGTTCTAGCACACATCTTCTCAAGATGCTATCTGCACCTAGTTTGTATAAGTGTATTGCAATCAATTAATAGTCGGTAGCCTTGACTACAAGATTTTTCTTCTGCGTAGTGTTGAATTCCTGTGGTGCAGTCCATGTACTCAAGTACAGGATGATGTCTACGAAGTATTCATCGGCCATCTAAACTGAAAATAACTGTGTGTCGGGAAATTTGTCCTTTAGATTCATAGGTTCCTCCCCATTAGTGATCCTCGACATGTGATCAGGTCCTAAGTTCAACTTTCCTGGTTTGACTATCACTTCAAAGTCAAATTCCTAGAACAAAAATAGCCATCGAATAATTCTCCCCCCAACACTGGCTTGTTGACGAGGTATTTGAGCGTTGAATGGTCTATGAACATCTTGAAATGTTTTCTCAGTAAGTAATGTATGAACTATTGAAGCACATAAACCATAGCTAAGCCTTGTCTCTTTGTGGTATTGTAGTTTTGCTCTGATTCTGACAGCTTTCTGCTAGCAAATGTTATCGAATGGCCCAATTCTCCTTCTCCTAGCTGTGCCAAAATAGCTCCAAGTGATATGGTTGATGCATCTACATGTACGTGGAATTTCTTTTCCCAATCAGGGAATATCAGTATTGGTGTGGTTACCATCTTCTCTTTCAGGGTGTCCAATCCACGTTGGCAGTCCTCATTCCACTAAAACTTTGTGTCTTTCCTTAGCAATTTCTCCATTGGCGTAGTGATCTGTGTATACCCCTTTATAAATTTCTTGTAGTATCCTGTGTGTGTCCCAATGTCGCTCTCAATTGGTGGACTGTTCTTGGTGGTGGCAGGTTAACAATTACTGCAATCTTGGCAGGATCTACTAGCAAGCCTTGCTTGCATACAATATGGCCCAATAGTATCCCAAAAGGCGTTCTGAAAATGTACTTCTTGATGTTTAATGATATCTGATACTGCCTGCATCTTTCTAACATCATCCTCAACACCCCTACTTGGTCTTTCAACAGACTATAGACTGTCCAATCGTCCAGATATACCTCTAGAAACTGATGGATAAACTCTTTGAATGCAGCTATGACTACTCTGGAGAATATGGCTAGTGCATTCTTCAATCCAAATGGCATGACTCTATACTAGTAGGATCCCCATTCTGTGGAAAAAGTGGTCTTGTATTTGTCTTCAGGTGCTATCTTGATCTGATGATATCCTGAGAATTCGTCAGTGAATGAATAAACTTCTTGTCCTCCTACATTCTCCAAGAGTTCTACATTCTCCAAGAGTTCATCTTTGAACGGAGTAGGGAACGGGTCATGTAGGAACGGATCATTCAACTTCCTCAAGTCGAAACATATTATTATCCCCCCTTGTTTCTTCTCCTGAACTACCATCAGGCTTACTGATTCAGACTCTTATACAAGTTCTATGATTCCAGCCTCTAACATCCTATCGATCTCAGCTTTGACTTTTTGCTTATAGATCGGATTTAGTCTATATGGTCGATGTCTGATCGGTCTTGCCTCAACTCCGAGTGGTATATTCATTTCACCTAGCTCTAAACGTTGTTGGGAACAGGTCATTGTACTCACATAGTAACTTTGTTATGCTTTCCACTATTTTCTCATCCCAGTAGTCTCCAGTGTTGGCCATTTTGGGGTTCTCAACTGTCCCAATGTTGAATTTCTTGACCTTCATCAGCATAGAAATGACTTATGATTCTAGAGGTGGACCTTCCACTTCTCTTTCACCTTCAACTTCCTCAATCTGAATATTTCACAAGTCATCTTCAGCTGGTGCTTCTTCCTGCACATGGTAGCATGACAGTAGTTGCTCTGTTATGAGTTCAACTTCCGGTTCTTTAATGAATATCACCCCTATGATTTGTTTAAGTGTGGAGTCTATGTTTTGGTTCTCATGCTCAAATGAGAAAGTGACTGTAATGTTCTATTGTAATTGTTTCCATATTGCAGCACCTCTGTGCAATTCCTGGTCTATATACCAATTTGTTGGGATGCCTTCTAATTTGTGAAAAAAATGATGAGACCATTCCTCTGGTGGTGTCATCCTCCATAGAATTTTGCACTTCTCCAAGTGTGTTGTTGGCTCCCCTTGTCCATCATATTTCTACAATTGGCTGCTCCCCTGTTATACGCCAAATCTGATGCACAGCAATCACTTGCATTGGTACCAGTCCTTGATTGTTTCTTTGTGTGCACCCCACCATCTTGCAGGTGTTTCCTTGAGTGCTATGTCTAGAGATAAGAACCTTGGATTCTCTAATACTTCATATTCATACCGTCTTAATAATTCTTCTAATTCATTCACCCCATGGAAGTTGGGAGGTTACCTTATCTTTGTACCTACCCATCTTACTACGTGGACTATTATTGTGCATCTTCTTATGGAGACTTCGTGTAAACTCTGCTGCCAATTTTCTAAGCATGTATCTGAGTCTAACACACATGAGGTGATGCTTCTCCAAATGAGTACACCATCTATAGTCATATTCACATAATCTTCTTCCCGCATGGTTGTTCTACACAACTAGTTAATTTCCTCCAGGTCTAAGCAGGTAGGTTCTACAAACCTTTCCCCTTCTGATGGGTCCAATGGCGCGATGACTCTGTATTCTCCTAAAACGAAGGTGATATTCCACATATTTAAATTGATTATGGCATGGTTGTCAAATGCCCAATCCAATCCAAGCAATGTTGGATAAGGTGTTGTGTCATCCACTATCTTTATTACTTCGGAGTCATCTTTAGTGTGCACTCCATCTACATCAACTATTACCCCTTTTAGTCTCCCAATTGGTAGAACTCTATGTTGATTTGCTAGTTTCAACTGAACCGATGAATATCCTAATGTGGTATCTCCCATACATTGCCATGTCTTCTTGGATAATACATTGAGTTCTTATCCTAAATCCAGTATAATATCTCCCATGTTTAAATCTCCAATGTTGGTGTTCATCCTAAATTCTCTACTTGTTCTCCTCCTTGTATGTATATGATTGACTGTTTTCTGCTCTAACTTTATGTATGCCTCTATGCTACATCTTTATAGAATATTTTATAATATTCTAACAGATGATGGATCATTTAGTAGTTTTACACATGATTGCAAAAAGCCTTTAATCATGCTTACTTGTCCTAGGGGTTGTGTTTCTTTGGTGTGATCCAACGATGGAGGCATCTCGTACTCTGGTACTTCCTTATTATATTTCACAGTTGATGTCGATGCAATGTCTGGCTTCAGAAATTATTTTCTAGCTTGTTTGAATGTCTCATTTTCGTTATGCGCATCAAAGTGCTTCCTTGGTTCGACATTCTTCTTCACCCATTTGTGTTGTGTTGGCTCTTGTCACACTACGTCGTTTCCTGTTTTATCTCCTCCCCACGTAACTATGTTGATGTTTCATCCTTCTCCCTCGCTTCTGTTGAGATCCACTGAACATTCTAATTGTTCTGATTCCTCTTTTCTTGGATCTTCCATAATAGTGTCAGACATTCTTTCGTGTCATGATCTGATGCGCGACAATACATACATGTCGTTGGTGGAAGTGGAAATTCTCTTGTGTAGTGTCCTAGTTGTTGACAGTTGTAGCATACCACTGGTCCTCTACCTCTTCCAAATCCTCCTCTTTCTCTTCCTCCACCTCTATAGCCAATTTGATCCCCTTGTGGTGCATTATATTGAGGCGCCTGGTTATACTATGCAGTATTATAGTGTGGTTGTGTGGTATTGTACTACGGTTGTGCAGTGTTGTATGGGGTTGGTACTTGGTTAAAATGTGGTGTGGATTTCCCGGTCATCATTTTGCCTACACCCTGTATGCATATGATGTTCTTTCCCTTAGAAGGTCCATGGTTCTGTAATATTTGTCATCGTGGCCTACTGAATTGAAAAAGTTTCAATACGAGCTCTTCAGTATTGTCTGGTATTTCTGCATCATTGGGCAGTGGTATGGGTCATGACCGTGTTTCTTAAAAATCTTGCACCATAGTCCTCCTTGTGGTAATGGGTTTGGAATTCTTGTTGCCATGTACTGCACGAATTTTGGGCATTCATTCTTATGGTGTCCTTCGGTCCTACATGTGGTACACAAAACAACTTCTCTTTTGTCCTTACTTTTGTTCTCGTTTAGCTGGAACGTTGGGTTCTTCAGATCCTCCTTCATCTCCTCTATTGTCGGATATGTCTTCTAATACTATTTCTCTTCTAGTTGTAGGGATTCTTGTAGATCTTTTGCCTGTGTTTGAAACTTTTTTTGTTGTAACATATACTTCAAGTGTGGTAGCAGTGAATTAACGAACAAATGCTTATGATGCATATCTATCATGATGTATTTTATCTTTCCCTTCAATTGTTTGAATATCTGGTCTATCTCCCATATAGATTCTCTTGGTTTCTGTCTAATCTCTATCATCTCATTCATGTATTGATCCTCTGAGCTCCACTTCTGGAACTCATTTATTAGCAATTTCTTGATATCTCCAATCATTTGGTTGTCCCTGGAGGATTGTTTGCAGCTAAACTCATGTACCAATCGAGTGTGCGGTCTCTTAATGTGATAGATAACTATGCCGGTTTAGTGTCCTCGTCTATTATCTATTTTTCTTCCCATATATTTTCATAGATAAACAGGTGTTTCTCTGGGTCCTCCAACGCTTCTCCTTTGAATTCTAGTAACCTGATGGTGGGATCGTGTCCTGGCATCCTGAATGTTGAACTACTACCTTTGCGTAGTGTAGATACTTGACTAATTCTTCCTAAACTAGATCCCCCATTTGATTTTCCTTGTGTATATGTACTTCCTACTATCTTCCTTTTCCCAAAATTTGGTTATCCAAATGGTGGTGTCCCTCTTGGTGTATTAGTCGTACATGGGTTTATGGCTTCCCCACTGACACTAACATGGATAGGATTGTTTCCTTCTCTTCCCACTCTTGGACCTCTCGTCTTCCTCTCACATGTCGTTTTCAATATTTCCTCAATCTATTCCACAGCCCGGAGATCCTCTACCTCCTCTTCATCACTTTCCAAGCCTTCTCTCGCAGCTACGGCTCTCTTCTTGGTATTCACCTTATATTGGTAGGGTACTCCACTGCACATCTTTCCATTTTTTTCCATGATCTGCTTGATCTGGTATTCATCCATCATAATTGGATACAAGGCCTCCTCCTTCTTTCCTCTATCCACTTCTCCTTCTATTTCTCCTTCTCTTGTCAATGCTTCCCCCCTTCCCCCATGCACGTAGGGAAGTTTAGATGTCTAAATCCATTGTCATTACACATTGTTATATCATAATATCTTAATGGAAGTATATAGTGATCTGATGTACCTACCTCGGGGTCCTTTCAAGAACTCTTGTTCAGTCGCGTTGTAAGACTTCGTTGTATCTACTACAAACTCTGTGATAAATCCAACAACAATGTTGTCTAACGAGAAATCTACTGCGTGCGTAAACTTATTATCAACTCGTTGTAGCTGTGCGATATCTTCCAAATTCCACTCTAGTTGTCTGATCCGATTTTTAGGATGGTTGTCTTTCAATATTTGTATCCACTCCTGCAATATGTGTGGGAAATCACAGAAAAATACTTCATGCAAGTTGATGAATACGTACTTGTCTAGGTATTTGCACAGTGTTAACTTCGAGTTTTTGTTATCTTTCTGTGCAAACTCTAGCTCCTTTGTCTTCAACCATATTTCTATCTCTGCCTTCATTGGATTCCACGGTCTCAACATCCCCTTTTTAGATTCTCATTCTCTCACCATTTTTTCAACAAATCCATCATTCTTTTAACACCTCTTTAGCAGATCTCATATGCTCAATCCCATTTTCTTCCATGCAACTGACAACGGAATCATTTGGTGGGCTTAAGCCATTTGTTGGCTTTGCATCTATTCTTCTACTGGTCTAGAGGATTCTTTATGGGTTATGTTGAGTCTATGTTACTATTATTGATTGACCCTGGTTCAGATTTGATAAGATTCTCAACAAAATCCCTTCAAAGTTATCGACCCTCCCGGTAAACCAGAAGGCAGTGTAGCACACAGAGTGTGTTGCGCAGTATCACATGAGATATCTCTATGGGTGGTTTCAATACTCAGGTGTTTGCAACCAGAGAATGAGTGGAGATCTGTGGTCATGTTCTGTAATATTCATTCATCCAGTCTAAAATCTAGTTATAACATTCATTCTATGCATGCATGTGGAATATCAGACCTACTTGGTTATTTCATTCATTCAAAGTTCATCAATTGATCAGACATAAAGAAAAGACATTTAGAACTCATTATGCATGTATTTAGAAAGAAAAGACATTTCGAACTCATTATGCATGTATTTAGCAAATTTTTGACTCATCTTGTTATCATTGCTTCCAAAAATAATCTCATCAACATAAAATTTGATTATTAATATGCTATCATGATCTACCTTTATGAAAACATTGTTGTCTGCATTGCCTTTATTGAACCCTTGTTGTTGTAAATACCTGTCCAACCTTGATTACCATGCTTTGGGGGCTTGTTTGAGACCATAGAGTGCTTTCTTCAACCTGCAAACATAATATTCCTTTTCTGACAACTGAAATCCTTTTGGTTTCTCGATGTAAACTTTTTCTTCTAACTCTTTTTTTAGCAAGGATGATTTCACGTCCATATGATATACCTTGATCTTCTTTGAGCATGCTTAAGCCAAGATTAATTTGATTGCTTCAATTCTAGCAACTGGGTAAAACATTTCTTCAAAGTCTATTCCCTCAATCTAGGCATAACCATTGCATACTAACCTTGCTTTATTTTTGGTTACCTATCCATTCTCACTCAGTTTGTTCTGAAATACCCATTTTGTGCCAATCACATTCTTGTATTTTAGTCTAGGAACCGGTTCCCATGTTTCATTCTTCTCTATCTGATCCAGTTCTTCTTCCATATCCTTGATCCAGTGTTCAACATTCCTTACTTATTCAAAATTGCTTTGTGAAATTGTGGATAACAATGTTTGATGTCTTTGTTCCAGTGAACGAATTCTTCTTTGGGTTTCAACTCCTACATATTTGTTTCTAATAATATGTTATGTTGGATGATTATTATGTACTCGTTGGCTAGGTGTTTTGGGAGTCAACTGAAGATATTGTTGGTCATCTTCATCTTTCTCTTCTTCGGGTTTCTCTTCTTCATATTCTACTTATTCTACTTTTAGTTCTTTTGCTTCTTCATGCTCTTATTAATATTTGCTTCCTTCTCTGGTGCTTCGTACATTTGTCTCATCAATCTTTACATTGATTCTTTCCACTATTTTGTTGATTCTTATATTGAAGCATTTGTATACCCTGCTTTTGCTTGAGTACCCAACGAAAATGCCTTTGTCAACTCGGGAATAAAATTTTCCAATCCTTCCATCTTTTCCTTTGATGTAGCACTTACTTCCAAATACTCTGAAATGCTTGACATTGGTTGGTCTTCCTTTCCATAGCTCATATGGGGTCTTTTTGTTGTTTCTTCTGAGCATTCCTTTATTCTGGATATGAACTGCTATATGAGCTACTTGTAGCCAAAATATGTTATCTAACTTGGAATATTTAAACATGGTTATGGCCATTTCCTTTATTGTTATGTTCTTCTGTTCAATGACTCCATTCTATTGAGGTGTCCTGGCTACTGAGAATTTCCTTTGTATTCCATGTTCACTGTAGAAGTCCATGAATTCCTTTGATGTGAACTCTCCTCCATTGTTTGATCTTAAGAATTTGATTTTCAAATCCATTTCATTCTCAACCATCTCTTTTTATGTATTGAATTGTTTGAATACCTTTGACTTTTTCCTGAGAAAACTAATTACGATCATCCTTGTATAATCATCAAAACATAGCATGAAATATTGTTCACCTTTCAATCCCTTTATTCTCGTTGGCCCACATAGATTAGTATGTACAATTTCCAATGGTTTTTTTGTATTGTACTCCTTTGATTTGAATTCAATCCTGGTTTGTTTTCGTTGTAAACAGTGCTTACATAAAGTATCTGTTGGTTTTTAAATCACAGGAATTTATCTTACTGCTTCTTTTCTACTAACTTTGACAAGGTTGTTGAAGTTCATGTGACCCATTCTTCTATGCCAAAGCCAACTTTCATTTTCCTTTGCCAAACAACATATTTCTTTTCCAATTTCATTCAAGACATATATGTTGTTCGAAGTTCTCATTGTTGTAGCAACTAGTTTTCCAGATCCTTCTTTCCTTATATAAAATTTCTCTGAGTCAAAAATAAGTGTGTGTCCTTGATCACACATTTGATTGATACTTAACAAATTTTGTTTCATATCTTCAACAAGTAGAACATTTTCTGCTTTGGAATTTTTGTTTCCAAGCCTGATTGTGCCTCTACCTATGATCTTGGCTGAGTCATCATTTCCAAACGAAACTTATCCATCTCTTTCTTTCTTCATAGTGAGGAACATGTCCTTGTCACCTATCATATGCTTTGAACAACCACTTTCAATCTACCAATCACTTTTCCTGTGTTTTTCCTGTAAATCAAGTGTGCATTCTTCGGAGTTGAATTGATTCTTATTTCTTATCCATATATTTTGTGGTTCCTGTATAAGACTGTTAATGTCTTGCTTTGATTCTTTTGAAGGGACTGTCAATCTGCAATCTCTTGCTATGTGCCCAAAATTGTTACACTTATAACATTCTACTTACATCCTTTAAAAAGCCAAAAATGTTATAGTTCCAGTCAAGGATGATTTTATGGAAAATTATTTTAAAATGTAGAAACCTTGGCGAATCTTACTAGTCCTTCATATGCCAACTATAAAATGTTTGCCGATATTTTTGTAAAAATATTCAAATTTCTAAGGATTTTATATAGTTTGTATAAAATTTTGGTGATTTTTAAGGTAAAATAATTTAATCCTATAGAATTTGGGCGGATCATTTTTAGAATAACGAATCTTTTTGGGGGAAAACCCATGGAAAATTATCCCATGAGAGAAATTTAGCCCCAAAAATCATCCTTGGTTTCAGTTATGTGCTTCATGAGGATTTCTGATGTCACTCATTCTATATTGGATTTCATGACCGTCTATGCTCTTGTCATAGGCTCTGCAGTTTACAACTTTATGTCCAAAATTATTGCAATAATAACATAAACCAAGAAAAATTGTATATGATACCTGGGTGAAGAGGCTCTTCTGAATGGTGTTTCTCTTTTGAATCCTTCTTCTGCATGAGATATTTATATTGTTGGTTATTGAACTTTGAATCTTCTAGGTGGTGTTGTTCCTCTGTTATATTCTTCCTGGCTTTTCTTGTATTCTTCCTTCTTGATACTATGTTTGACGGTTTTACATAGCTTCTTGGTTCTATAATCTTGGAGCTCGAGCCTTTCTCATTCTTCATTAGATGGCATCCTAGCCTAGACCTATCATGGTATGAAATTTTACTATTTATGATCTCATCCAAAATTTTGGTGATATTTTGTTGCATATCTTTCTTTTGTAGATCCTTCCTTAGTGAGACAATTTCTTCTTCCATCATTTCAATATTCTTTACCCTTTCTTCCAACTAGATTCTGAGTACTTCTCGGTTCTTTTGCCTTCTTCAATTTTGATTTTCCGGTTCACAATCATCTGGTGATCCTTTTCAAAGTTAGAATTCTGAGAATTCTCTTTCAGCATAAGTAACTCTCCCTGGAGCAATTTGTTCTTATTTTCTCTTCTTAGATCATCTATAGCTTTAATTAGTTATACCCTGAGATCCACTTCTCCTTCTTCTTCAAAGTATTCTTCAAAATCTTCTTCAGATTTTTCATAATCCATAAAGAGAACATCTCCAGATTCATTGCTACTATCATACTCTTCATCTGATGAAGAATTTTATTCTTTTGAGTAGAAATTTTTCTTTTAGAATTTTTTTTTGTTTCTTCTCTTGTTTCCCTTTTTATATTACTTTTCTTTATTAGAAGTTTTTTCTTCATCATTGTCTTTATTCTTGTGAGGACATTTATTAGAAAAATGACCAATATAGCCACAATTCAAAAATTTTAATGGAAGCATACATTTATATTTGTCGGTTCCTCTTTTTAGCTTCCTTACAAAGTTTTCCATTTCTTCATCATTTTCTGACTCGTCGTTGCAACTGTTGGTTGACTTTGACTTTTGGAACTTCTTCTTATTTTCTTTCTTAGATGATTTGAATGTTGCTTCCTTTGTGAATGGGTTATCTTGTTTTGTTCTCATCTCATAAGATGTGAGCATTCCATGTAACTCGTCCATGCTCATTGTAGAGAGATCTGTTCTTTCTTATAGAATGGAGACCTTAGGATCAAATATCATTGGGAGAGATTTTAGTTCCTTTTGAACAACTACTAATTCTTTCACTTCCTCTCCTAGGCCTTTAACATCATTTACTATTTCATCAATTTGTAGAAAAAAATCTGCAATACATTCATCTTCCTTCATCTTCAATTGTTTAAACTTAGATATGAAATTTTCAAGCTTGGCTCCCTTGACTTTTGAATCTCCTTCATAAATCATCTAAATTTTATCCCAAATATATTTTGTAGATTCAAAATTCATAACTTTGACAAAAAATGATTCAACCAAACTACTTATAATTGTACCTTTAGCCTTTGAATTGTTCTCACCGAGTTCCTTTCCATCTTTGTCAGTTGGGAGAGTGGTTGGTGTTGTATATACATCTACTACTGACTACCAAACATCAAATCCATGTTCCTCTAAAAAGGTTTTCATCATTTTACTCCAAAAGGCATAGTTCTATCCATCAAACATTGGTGCTCCAATCTTAGCATATTCCATGATCTCCTTCCAGTGGCTAGATTGTTTCTTGAAGGACCTGTTGTAACACCATGGGTTTTGAGCCCCGTATCAAATATTGTATTTTGTTAAGTTATGAAAGGCCTATTGGATCATGTTGTCATTGATTCCAATGGTTTGATTGATTAATGTCAAGTAATGATTGATTGATTGTTGTAAATGGATAGATGTCAAGCGGAATCATAGTTGTATGATGTCATGCATATATGAATATGGATCAATGAGTTTTCATTGATATGATGCATTGTTGGATTGATGAATCATTATTGACTTATCATGGTTGATAAGGTGCACAAATGGATGAACTCCAAAGTGGTCCCGTTATGGTGAAAGCCCTCATGGGAAGACGCTTTGTGGTTGATTTATGGTAGAAGTATGGTTGGAGAACCCATGATTATATGTGGAAATAATGAGATGAGTGAAGTTGTTGGTGAAACTATCCTAGATGGATAGTGCTTGTCATGCCATTTCCGGTGCTATGTGGAATGTCACATAACTCCTCATAATTTGAGAGTTATGGCCCTACGAAGATGAAGGACCCTCATATGAAGGCTTGTAGCCGCAAAAGGTCAAAGAAGTCAAAGTGCTTGAAAAGAAGATATCATTATTTAAATGATAAATTAAAGTGACAAATTCAAGAAGGATTATTTAAATAATAAAGTGAAATAACCAAATCAAAGAAGATTATTTAAATGATAAAGTGAGGTGACAAAGTCAAGGAGGAATACTTAAATGATAAAGTAATGGAGAACTTTATTATTATGGAAAGTGGTTAACCCTAAAATGTGGAAAATAGGTTAAGTGACCTAGAAATGGGTTAAGTGACTTAGAAGATGAAGAGTATAAATAAGAGGCGAGGGTCTCATGTGTAAAGTACATTTTGGGAGCATATCTTGTGTATCTTTTGTGAGCATATTAAGTGTAGCTCTTGTGCATCTCTTGAGCATGTATTGAAGATCTATTCTGAGAGAGAGAGAGAGAGAGTATGGAGGATCTCATGGACGCATCAAAGTTTCAGAAATTCTGAGATCATGACGGAGAAAGTTTTGGAAGTTCAGAAACCCTAGTTTATGAGGCATACATGAGTTGTCTGTGTATAGGGTGCATACAGTACGCGGGCTGGTATTGTATTAGGGTGTGTATGTACGCAGGCTGACAATGTATTAGGGTGAGTACATGTTGGTAAATCCATGGAAACTTTAGAAGATGAAGATGCATAGGTTCCATATTCTGAGATCAAGCTCCCAGGAAGGTCTACAGTGCTCAGATACATCAGATCTATCCATTGGTTCAAAAGGTATGGTTGCATGGTTGTCTTGATGGATACTATTTCTTATTGTTTGGTGAATTCTTAAGGCATTCTTGGTATGGTTTTTATGATGTGGTTTGAGTTGGTTAATGGAGTGAGAAGCACCCTTATGATTCAGTATTGATTTGATGGCTATAGTATACTGGTTGTTTACACATGTTTGAGTAGCATTCATATTAGATGGTTGAGAAGCATGAGTAGGCTATTGGAGAGATTGGATGTGTTGTGATTGGTTGTGGGTCATATTGTATAGCGATAGATAGAAGAGAATGTGATTGCAGGTTGCAGAGGATATGAGTATGTGATGAAAAGGATAAAACCTAATATCTCATAAGGTATACGCAAGTTGTAGTATATATTGGTCGCGTACATATGTGGTATGTAGTGAGCTAGGGCGCATACACACGCAGGGTGCACTACTGACAGGTCGCATACTTGTGATAGATTGATATTTGTGGAGGATTTTTGCCTCATCTCAGTTGGTGCTAAGGATGTAAGATGAGTCTTGCATATAGAGATGGTGCTCTTATAGAGTTTTACTCTATTCAGTTGTTGCTGAAAAACCCCAAGGATTGTAGTCCATAATAAAAATAAAATTGTACATACATCTTGTGTTCTTTGTGTTCCTTGTGGAGATGATTTGTTGATGATATATTGTTGATATATGTTGCTAATATGTGTTCAGATCTAACTGGTTATAAATGGCAGAAATAAGTAATGAGTAAATGTTGAATGCTAACTAATGAGTTTTGTGTAAGAGGGAAGTTTTGGGAAAAGAGCCCCACACTCATTCACTCCCCCCCCTCAAAGTGTGGTAGGTGTGTCCAACAATTGGTATCAGAGCAGACCTTCATTATAAGCCTTAACAATCTTGAAGGAGATCTATTGACACACAAATGGATGATGAAGTTCCAATCCTTGATGAGGAAAACTATTCTACTTGGAGAATAGAGATGAGAGTACATTTGAAAGAGATGGGAGTGGGTATTTGGAAGGCAGTCATTGGTGGATTAGTTTCCTTAAGGAGCAAGTCAAATTTTGCAGCTCAAAGGGAAGGAAGTAAGAATGATGCATTGGCTCTCAATACCATTCTTAGTGGACTCTCAAGTCCTATCAAAGAGAACATGGGACAATGCACTTCCACCAAGAATCTATGGTTAAAGCTAGAGGAGACATATTTTAGCCAGAGGAGACATATCAAAGCAAGAAAGAGAACGAAGATATTGAAGACCACTCCATCAATATCATTAAACGTAAAGAATCTCCAAAAAATATTGAATGCATTATTTCTAAATGTGAGCTTGAAAACATTTCAAATGAAGACAAAGAATCAAGTGATCATAGCACAAAGGAAGATCTTGAAGACATTTCAAATGAAGGCAAAGAATCATGTGATGATGTTGAATTTTTCTCTACAAGTGAAGATGAAAATCTAGAAATAGTTTGTGTAGAGATTGATAGTAGTTATCCCATGGAAAGAATAGAAGAAGATCTATTAGAACTTCAAAATAAAGTTGAAGATGGTTTATATGAATATAGCAATGACCATTATTATATAGACTATAGCTATCTTTGGGATAACACTAAAGAAGTTTCTTAGGAGGAGTCAAAGGCACATCTTGAAGTTAGGGAATGCTCAAGAACAAGAAGAGAGTCAAAGGCACATCTTGAAGTTAAAGGGAATGCTCAAAGAACAAGAAGAGAGTAATAGGACTCAATTAGAAGAAAAGGAAGAAGAGATCACAAGACTAAAGAATGAAAAAGAAGATATAAAGGTAGGTGATGAGATTAGCAAAAGTTTTGAAACTATTTTCCATATCAAGACCCAAATTGAAGAAACCAAAAGGGTAGAGGAACTATTGAAGAATCAAATAAATGAAAAGGAAGAGTCATGTCATAAGTTAGAAGCTGAAGTTGTTGATCTTAGAAAGAAAGTAGAGAAGTCAAATAAATTCTTGAATAGCTCACAAATCTTGAATGAGATCTTGGAAAGTCAAAGATCACCAAATGATAAATTAGGTATTGGATACAAGAAAGAAGCTACACATGCTGAAGAAATCACCTCAAAGAAGCATAAGGTAAGTCCCTCAAAGGATGAAGACAATGTTGCAAATCAACCATCTACACAAGGAAAATAAAATTCCAAAAGAACAAAGCAAGGAATACATCAAGAAGCTATCTTTGGGACACCAAAGAAAAGGTATGAAAGTATTTTTCATGGGCATTGTTATTCATGTAATGAATATGGTCACAAATATTTTGAATGTATATCTTATGAAAGAAGATATAATGGAATATTTTATAACACCATAAGGTGTTGTAGATGTGATCAAGTAGGACACATTGTTGTTCACTATAACACCATGAGATGCTACAGTTGTAGTGGATTTGGCCACAAATCCCAGGACTGCTGGAACACAAGAAGAAATTCCATGATGAGGACTTCACTTAGCATGGCTAGAAGAAGGAATGAAGTAAGGAAGGGAGACATATTTGAAAATATGGAAACTCAGAGCTCAAGTTTAGAGAAGAAAGGACACCTTTAGAAGTGGGTGAAGAAGATTGAGAAACCAGAACAGAATGAAAGCCTAAAGAGAATCTCTAGTATGTCATCTCCTGAGGTATATGCGGGTGACGGTGGTATCAGTCGCATACATACACAGGCTGACCTTGAATAGGTCGTGTACATACGCGAGCTGGTGTGCAGCAAACCGCATATATGTGGTAAAGCCTTGGGAAAAAGGCAATGCACATGGGTTGCAGCTTGATGTGATGGTATAACTCTATGTTGCAGGGTCTGACATGGTTTTTTGCATGTTCTGACATTGTTTGCTACAGGTTTTCATGATTCTATATTGGATTATGTAATGTGATGATAAAAATAATGAAAGGGTGGCTTGGATGCATGGCACTAACCCATGAGTATGGATTGAGGCATTGTTTTGTTGAAGAACAATGTTGGTTGTGATAGTGAAGTTATGGAACCTTGGTTATGTGATATATCATGATGATGCTAGCTAGAGATGTCATTGATATATTGAAGAATACTTCTAGTACATGAATTATTGGGTGCTTTGTATTTGTTGTAGTGAATGGAGGATTGATGTTGATCTGTTGGTGTACATGGCTGGTACACATTTTGAGTTTCATTGATATATCTTGTGATGTATTATTGAAAGCTTACTTTTTGGATATCTTGGTGCATGCATTTGGCATATGAATGGGCTACATATTGGGACATGTAGTTGGTAAGTTGATGAGGTGATCATGTTGTACATCATTGATGAGTCATAGCTTGATCTATAGTTGATGTATGATTGGTACATTTCTGGTACATTGGTAGAGGCACCTACAAGCAGTTTGATTAGCACATGTTTTATGGAGGATTTGACATACATGTATGAGGATTCATCATGTTGTAGTATTGGTACATGGTTGATGCACTTGCTTGGTACAGGTGGTGATACATGTTGATATGCATGTTTGGTACACTCATAGATGGAATATGTTTGATGATAGTACACCATTGGTATTACTTGATTAGCACAACAATTGGTATTTGTTTGAGATACATGGTTATGGCACTTGGTTCATGGTGGAAACATATCATGAGTGATATGACACGTGTTTGGCATATTGGTAGATGCACATTTTTTGGCATGTTGGTAGATGCACATGGTTGGCATGGTTGGCATATTGGTAGATGCACATGGTTGTCATATTGGTAGATGCACATGTTGGCATATGGTTGATACATTCCATTGATGAGATCTTATGGCACATTGTATGGTATTGATGTACATGGTTGATGTACATGGGTGTTGTGCATGATGGGCACACAATTGGTACATGATGTACTTGGGTGATGTTCTACTCATGATTCTCTATTTTATTGTTGGCATATATTTTGTTTCATGATGGTTGGTATGGCATGAGTTTGATGCATGACAGGTCTAAGGATCGTCATATGGTAGCATATTGCAGAGAATATAGGGGGAGACATACCCATAGGGGGGGTCATTCTTCTTCCCATATTTCTAGGAGGAGAAAAGACCCCTATACTTGAAGAAAGAGAACAAAGGCATAGTTCCAGGGGGAGAAATGGTCACAGGGGGAGTATGAGTGATGCCTCTTCAGCATTACAACATAGTGATATCCCTTGTTCAAAAGGGGAGAGATTATTCAGAGGAATATCAAAGGAATTCAGACAGGGGGAGCAGCCACAAGAAGAGTTCAATCAGGGGGAGCAACCCAAGGGGAGAATGTCCCTTTTCCATTGATGTCAAAGGGGGAGAGACAGTCACATTGATGTGATTGATGACTATTGATGTGGAGAGATAGTCACATATTGATGTAGAGCATGCCTTATCTACATGTTGACATCAATAATTGGTAATTGGTGTTGACATCAATGTTGGTATTTCCATCAATGCCAAAGGGGAAGATTGTTGGATCATGGTGTCATTGATGTCAATGGTTTGATTGATTGATGTCAAGTGATTGATTGATGTCAAGTGAAGTATTGATGTCAAGTAATGATTGATTGATTGTTGTAAATGGATAGATGTCAAGTGGAATCATAGTCATATGATGTCATGCATATATGAAGATGGATCAATGAGTTGTCATTGATATGATGCATTGTTGGAATGATGAATCATTATTGTATTATCATGGTTGATAAGGTGCACAAATGGATGAACTCCAAAGTGGTCCCCTTATGGTGAAATCCCTCATGGGAAGATGCTTTGCGGTTGATTTATCCTAGAAGTACGGTTGGAGAACCCATGCTTATATGTGGAAATAATAAGATGAGTGAAGTTGTTGGTGAAACTATCCTAGATGGATAGTGCTTGTCATGTCATTTCTAGTGGTATGTGGAATGTCACATAAATCCTCATAATTTGAGAGTTATGGCCCTACGAAGATGAAGGACCGTCATATGAAGGCTTGTAGCCCCAAAAGGTCAAAGAAGTCAAAGTTCTTGAAAAGAAGAAATCATTATTTAAATGATAAAGTAAAGTGACAAAGTCAAGAAGGATTATTTAAATAATAAAGTGAAGTAACCAAATCAAAGAAGATTATTTAAATGATAAAGTGAGGTGACAAAGTCAAGGAGGAATATTTAAATGATAAAGTAATGGAGAACTTTCTAATTATGGAAAGTGGTTAACCCTAAAATGTGGAAAATAGGTTAAGTGACCTAGAAATGGGTTAAGTGACCTAGAAGATGAAGAGTATAAATAAGAGGCAAGGGTCTCATGTGTAAAGTACATTTTGGGAGCATCTCTTGTGTATCTTTTGTGAGCATCTTAAGTGTAGCTATTGTGCATCTCTTGAGCATCTATTGAAGATCTATTCTGAGAGAGAGAGAGTATGGAGGATCTCATGGACACATCAAAGTTTTGGTAATTCTGAGATCATGATGGTGAAAGTTTCGGAAGTTCAAAAACCCTAGTTTATGAGGCATACGCGGGTTGTCTATGTATAGGGTGTGTACAATACGTGGGCTGACAGTGTATTAGGGTGCATACGTACGCGGGCTGGCAATGTATTAGGGTGAGTACATGTTGGTAAAGCCATGGAAACTTGAGAAGATGAAGATGCAGAGGTTCCATATTATGAGATCAAGCTCCCAGGAAGGTCTACAATGCTCAGATACATTAGATCTATCCATTGGTTCAAAAGGTATGGTTGCATGGTTGTCTTGATGGATATTATTTCTTATTGTTTGATGAATGCTTAAGGAATTCTTGGTATGGTTGTTATGATGTGGTTTGAGTTAGTTGATGGAGTAAGTAGCACTCTTATGATTCAGTATTGATTTTATGGCTATAGTATATTGGTTGTTTACACATGTTTGAGTAGCATTCATATTATATGGTTGAGAAGCATGAGTAGGCTATTGGAGAGATTGGATGTGTTTTGACTGGTTGTGGGTCAGATTGGATAGTGAGAGATAGAAGAGAATGTGATTGCAAGTTGCAAAGGATCTGAGTATGTGATGAAAAGGATAAACCCTAATATATTAGAAGGTATATGTATGCTTTAGTATATGCTGGCTGCATACATACGCGGGCTATAGTGAGCCAGGGTGCATACACACGCGGGTTGCACTACTGACAGGTCGCGTACCTGTGACAGATTGATATCTGTGGAGGATTGTTGCCTCATCTCATTTGGTGCTCATGATGTAACATGAGTCTTGCATATAGATATGGTGCTCTTGTAGAGTTGTACTCTATTAAGTTGTTGCTGAAAAACCTCAAGGATTGTAGTCCATAATAAAAAGAAAATTGTACATACATCTTGTAATCTTTGTGTTCTTTGTGGAGATGATTTGTTGAACATATATTGCTAATATATGTTGTTGATATATGTTCACATATAACTGGTTATAAATGACAGCAATAAGTAATGAGTAAATGTTGAATGCTAACTAATGAGTTTTGTGTAAGAGGGAAGTTTTGGGAAAAAGAGCCCCACACTCATTCACCCCCCCCCCCCTCTAAGTGTGGTAAGTGTGTCCAACAAGGCCAGAGTGCCTAAAACATTATTAAGATTCCAATGTTCCTAGGAAATGAAATGTTTTGATCATTATTAATATAAAACGCATCGTTGGCTGCTAGATGGAAAAGGACAAGAGTTATAAGGGGATATGATTCCAAAAGAGAGGGGGCTTAAGGGGATAAGTATTTATTTTATATTTTATTTACCCATTTTGTTTTAATGGAGAATAACATTTACGTGATCTTCTTGGGAGGAAGGCCAAGTGGTTCCTTGATTCCAAGATTTACATAAACCCATATTTTGTTTGGGGTGGGGGTTCTGCTACTGGTTGTTTCTTCTTTACTCATCATTCACTCTCTCAATTGCTCGCTATTCACACCTTTCATTCTTCCACCCACTCGTCTTTCCACATTCGTGTCTTGGCTTGGGAAAGGAAAATGAATTGTTGAATAGAATCCATGGTATTGTTGGATGTAGATATTGATGGTGTATTCCAACCATGAATAAAGACCTGCATGTATGAGATGCTTTGGTATGTGATCATTTTTTCTCACAGATGTGAGTGCTAAAAGTCCCAGCATGGATATTATGTACCAGTTTCACTAGAGACTTGGAAGGAGATGGACAACCTGAGGGACTGCGTCACAGAGAAGGGGATCCATTCTCTTGGGTTGTGCAAGTTGGGTAGAAGAGAAATGGTGTACTTGGATTGTTGTGGGTGTTGAGAATCCTATGAGAGATTGAGTGATGACTGGTTTGGAAATTAGAGTGATACTCTGGAACCATCCTTGTGGATTCATAGCCCTGGCTTGGGGGTGACACTGTTGTTGAGACTTGGAACAATAGTGTCTACGGTTGGGTGGAATGTCCTTGGTTTGTATCTAGTTGGTGTCTTGTTTCAGAAAATATAAGTGCTCTCTGTTATGGTTATCTATCTGTGTATGATTTATTCCATTGTGTATTTATTTATCTTTGAATTTAATGTTCTGAATATGCATGTTTGCTAGTTATTGATGTACATGGCTTAGTTTATGTTGTGGCATAAATATTTCTTCCACATGTGATTTTCATGTCTCTTAATTAACTTAGAAGTGATTTGAATTGAGATAAGTCACTGTGAAGTGAGTCTATGGGCTGTAATGTGCCTTGCCTACGAGTGGCTAGGTGTGTTGCAGTCGGATTAAGTGGTGTAGCCCGGCCTGTGGGAGGTTGGGTACGTTACATATTGGTATCAGATCCAGGTTGAAACACCGGGCCGAAATTGATCGGATCTATTAAACAATATCTTGTGTTTAAGATCAAGTACACCTTGAATCAAAAAGCTCAGGAGAAATAGCGTTGGAGAGACTGTGCGATAGCCAGAATGTCATATATCTTTTGTAAGAGATCATGCAGCCATGACCATTCCTTTTGAATTCGAGAGGGATCACCACCATGGGATCAAGGGAGATCTGGATCGTTGGATCGGAGGACAAGTGAGCAAGGGTCATCTGATGGAGGCGAACAAGAAGTTGGGTAAGAATTAAGTCCCAGCTGTCGGATCTGGTTGATTGATCGTCAACCATCGATCAAAGCCAAGCAGGAAAGGAAGAACTTCAGAACTTCGTCGCTTTGACGATATTGGTAGGCAAGCAAGGCCTAAACTGTCGAAGGCCAGAGTCACAAAGCCTTGTTATCCATCCAATTTAATTGGAGGCGTGGAGGGATCCTCGTTGTTGATCGTGGTCAGCCGGCATTTAGCACTTCAGGATTTTTCAGTCCGGGAGTTTTAAACTTTGATGAACTACTATAATCCAGAGTCCCAGAGCTCCAGAGTCTCGGAGCTTCGAAGTCTCATCAACCGTTAGATCAAGGGAATGACTTTGGAAGTATTTCGACCATCAGATCTAGCAAGGGTGGAAGGATAGCAAGGTTTTGAAGCTTCAGAACCTCGCCACGTCGATGTTCGGTAGTTCGGGAGTGTGGGGGTCTTCTGGAGAGAGAATTATGAAGCCCGAAGCCCAAAGTTAATAACAATCATTGGATGTGGGATGAGTGTGAGATGTTGATTTCAGTTCGGTGTTCAGCTATCCGGGAGGTAGTGAGTTTTAGAGTCGAGAAACTTCTGAAGCCCAGAGCTCCGGTGTCTCGGATTTGATTGATGACGTGTCTTGTGCCACATGGTAGGGGGTCGTGTGGGGACACGTGTCACCCGGATTTAACACCTTTTAGACCCCGATATGTTCATTTTTTAGTGGAACATGGCACACATGCCATGGGTCCACATCACCCTAGGTGACATCAACATGTCTTGTCAGCTCCGAGAGTATGTGACTCCGAGGGTGTCCAAGTTTCTGTCAGTAGGAAGTATCGAAGCCCAAAGTCACGAAGGAACACATATCATTCATCTAAGATCCCTTCGGGACCTTTCTGGACCGTTGGATCAAGTAACAGAAGGATCAGGGTAAGTACTTTAGATGATTGTCACTCTGAGGGAATTGACAGACACGAGAACTGAATGTCCTAGAGCCTCGGAGTGTCAAATTTATGAATTGGCGAAGATCCATCCATCTCAATGTTTGATTAAGTTAGAACCATTGATTTTCATTGGAACCTCTAGCTGGTGTCATGGCCATCCATTCAACAGGATATCAAGTCACGACCGTTCAATTTTTTGCTAGTGGAGTTAGTGAAGACTTCGGCGAAGTGTAGCTACGAGAGAAATTGGAAGTTGACAATGGAGAACAGTCGAAGGCCAAATTCTAGAGGAGTTGGTCCCAGTGTTGGTCTCATGATAAGGTAAAAAGGGCATGGGAGGTAACCCATTCCTCAGTTATGCTTTTTCGCGCAATCTCTCGTGTGGAAGAACGTGGAGCAAGGCTCTAAGGAAGGATTAAGCCAACAATTCCAAGTCGTGATCCCCTAGGGGGTGTGGTTTGAAGGAAACACCTATACATAATTGAATTTCATATCAGCTAAAGGATAACATGGAATTTTTATAATATGTTCTTCATGAATTGAGAAGAAAAAGGACTTGTAGCATTGTTTGGCAAATTATGTTTATAATATGCATAATTATAACAAAATGGTTGCTTTCACATTTTGCATAATTAGGGGACCTAAACGTATCAATTCATTATAAGAATGAATATTCGAGAAAAGGAAGAAGGAGAGGGAGCTTCCAACCATGATAAAGAGGCCAAAGGTCATAATATCAAAGTTGGTAATGCAGAGACAGAATCCAACAGACACAAGACCAGAGGGGAGCAAGAAACATTGATAGAGACTATGAGAATCCTGAAAATAAAAGTGCAGAGATACAAAGTAGACAATGAAAGGATGACCAGAGAACAAAATCAAATAAATTCTCAAGTGATGTAGAGCTTAAATCAGTTGCAGAGGAAAAAAAAGAGGGGATCAAACTCAAAGCAAGAGGAAGAAGGCATGTATCATGAAAGAATACATAACCACGAGAAATTTGGTTATTCAAGAAGTTCTAGAAGAACTTATAGAAACCACTCACCTCCTTACTCATCAAGAAAGTCTTATGCATATAAATACTCCATAAGTAATCCAGAGGTGTCTCTTGTTAGGCACCAAAGAAGAAGGCATGAAGTGGATAGTTTTCAAGGAGAGTTGAGGAAGCTTAATCCATCATCCTTTGATGGTGAAAGGGAAAGGGAAGATGATGATGAGGCATGGTTTCTTGGACTCGGGAGATATTTTTAATTCCATAACTATTCATCAAACCTAGAAGCCAGAATTGCCACCTACCATATACATGGGAAAGTTGCTATGTGGTGGGACTAGCTGAAGTAAGTTGAGCATATTAATGAGAATAAGATCACTTGGAAGCAGTTCAAGAAGTACTTTCAGAAGGAGTACCTCTCATATCACTTCTATGAAAATAAAATGCAGGAGTTATTTGAACTTAGGCTGGGAAGCGCAACCATGGCAGAGTATGAGAAGAAGTTATTGGGGTTGTTAAAGTATGTGGGGTTTATAAAAGATGAGAAGGTGAAAATACAGAGGTTTTTGAGTGGACTGCCAATCTTTTATAAATAAAAGATTTAGTATGATGAACCCAAGACATTGACTAAGACCATTAGGAAGGCTAAGTACATGTATGAGCAAGGCCAGGGAAAATAGACTTTGTAGGAATCTTGGAAGGATAAGAGGAAGAAGAAGTCTAATCATAGGAAGAAGGGATTCAAACCTCCTTTCAACATAAATGAACCTAATAAAATCATCAAGACCAATATGCTAAGGATTAATCCAATAAAGAAGACTCCTTGGGAAAAAGAGGAAGAACACCAATCCAATGTTGGGGATGCAAAGAATATCACTTGTACAAGGATTTACCACACAGAAAGGACAGAGTGAAGACCATGTACAAAATCCAAGAGGCTACAATAGTAGAAGACATGGGAAGGATTTATGCATCTTTAGATGATCGACAAGAAGAGTACAAATCCAATATGATCGAGGTGGAAGGTAAGATCATAAATCAACCTGCTGATATTTTAATTGATTCGGGAGCAAATCATTGTTACATTGACCCTAAAATAGTTGATAGATTACATTTGGAGAAAAGTAAGCTTGGAAAATCAAATTTGGTTCTGCTAGCCACTGGAACCAAAAGGAGAATCCATGATATGGCCAGAGGTTGTTCCATAAGTCTTAATGGTGAGATTACTAATTTTGATATAAATATTATATTGTTGGGGTCTTATGATATTCTAATTGGAATGGATTGGTTGGACAAGCATCATGTTGTCCTATATTGTCATAGCAAGACATTTACATGTCTTGATGGAGATGGAAAATAGAGCATTGTGAAAGAAGTTCCAAGACCCATCTCTATAAGGGAGATTTCATCCTTAGATCTAAAGAGATGTTTCAAAAAAGGATGTTGATTGTATGCGACCCATGTGGAGGAAACAAAAAAGACAAAGAGGCCAAGCCTTGAAGATGTTTCGGTACTACAAGAATTTTAATATGTAGTCCAATAAATACCAGGGTTTCCACCAAAAAGGGGTATATATTTCTCTATTGATTTAGTGCCAGGAGTTGTCCCGGTGTCAAAAAGACCTTACAGAATGAGTACACCATAATTAAAAGAATTACAAATGCAGTTGGAATAATTTTTGAAGAAAGGGTACATACGTCCAAGTGTTTCACCTCAGGGAGCACTAGTACTTTTTGTCAAAAAGAAAGATGGAACTTTGAGATTGTGTATTGAATTTCGATAGCTGAACAAATCCATTTTAAAGAACAAGTACCCTCTACCCAGAATTGATGATCTCTTTGATCAGCTAAGAGGAGAAAATATATTTTCAAAGATAGAATTGAGATCAGGGTACCATCATGTAAGAATCAAGGAAGAAGAAATCAATAAGACAACCTTTAGAACCAGGTATGGGCATTATGAATTTGTAGTCGTGTCATTTGGATTGTACAATGCACTAGTTGTCCTTGTGTGCTTAATGAATGGCATATTCAGAAACTACTTGGATAAGTTTGTCATAGTATTCTTGGATGACATACTTGTCTATTTTAAGTCAGAGGAAGAGCATGAACAAGACCTAAGATTGGTATTGCAAGTGTTGAGGAAACATCAGTTGTATGCCAAGCTTAGTAAGTGTTATTTTTATCAAGATCAGATCCATTACTTGGGGCACATTATTTCAAAACAAGGTATAGCAGTAGATCAAGAGAATATTGAATCCATTAGAGGATGGTCAGTGCCCAGGAATGTTTAAGAAGTCATATCTTTTATGGGATTAGCTGGTTACTATAGAATATTTATAGCAGGGTTCTCCAAGATTTTTCATCCCATCACTTCTTTTCAAAAGAAGAGAATTAAATTTGTATGGACATCTGAGTGTGAAGAGAAAATTACTTTGTTGAAAGGATTACTTACTAGTGCACCTGTTTTAAATATTGTTGACCCAAATTAAAGTTTTGTGGTATGTACAGATGCATGCAAGGAAGGACTTGGTGGAGTCCTCACTCAAAATGGACATGTCATTGGTTATGAGTGTATAAAGATTAAATAACATGAGAGGAACTATGCCACACATGACTTGGAACTTTCTTCCATTGTTCATGCATTAAAGATGTGGAGGCATTATCTCATGGGAAAGATATTTGAATTAAGAACATACCATAGTGGTCTGAAGTATATTTTTGAACAACCAACTTTGAATGCCAGTCAAAAAAGATGGTTGGAATTTTTAAGTGAATAAGACTTTGACATCAAGCATATCAAAGGAATAGAAACTAAAGTTGTCGATGCGCGTAGTAGAAGAGTACATCGCATGCATGCTATAGCTGTCAGTATACAGCAGTCAAACTTAAATAGCATAATTTTAGATGTTGTTGTTACAAATCAACATTACCTACAAGTAAAGGAAAGCTTACAGCAAGAAGGTGTACAATATAAAATGAAAGAGTGTGAGATGAAGGAAGATGGATTACTTATGTTCCTAGTTCTGGAGAACTTAAGAATTTGGTATTAAAGGAAATGCATAATGTTCCATATGTTGGACATCTCGGTTACCAGAAAACAATCGCACCAGTAAGAAGTCAATTATTTTGGTAGGGAATGAAAAAGGATGTTGTTGATTACATCTCCAAATGTATGGAATGTCTGAGAGTGAAGGTTGAGCATAGGCACCTAGTGGGTTTGCTATAGCCCTTACCAATTACAGAGAAGAAATGGGAAGTGGTAACCATTGAATTTATAACAAAATTTCCCAGGACAACAAGAAAACATAATTCGATCATGGTAGTGGTTGATAAATTGACAAAGGTTGCTCATTTTTTTTCTATAAAAAAAACTCATACAACAACTAATATTGCATAAATTTACATGAAAGAGATTGCTAGGTTGCATGGGATACCTAAGACAATTGTCTTAGACAGAGACACAAAGTTTACTTCAAATTTATAGAAGGGATTGTTCAAAGGATTTGGTACAAATCTGAACTTGAGCACAACATACCATCCACAGTCAGATGGGCCGACAGAGAGAGTCAACCAAGTAATTGAAGACATGTTAAGAATGTATGTGATGGATAAGCCATATAAGTGGGAAGATACTTGCACTTGGTTGAGTTTTCCTATAATAACGGGTATCAAGCTTCATTGAAAATGAGCCCATTTGAAGCCTTGTATGGTAGGAAATGAAATACTCCAATGAGTTGGGACAACCCAACAGATAAATACTTGGGCCAGAATCAATCAAGGATATGGAAGGCCACATGGTTAAAATTAAGCAGAATTTAAAGGCAACTCAAGATAGATAGAAAATTTATGCAGATAAGAGTAGGACAGCTAGAGAATTTAAAGTGGGGGAGCATGTGCTTTTAAAAGTTAAGCCCAAGAAGAACTCTTTAAAGTTGGGTAGTTGTATAAAGATAGCATCCAGATTTTGTGGTCCATTTGAGATATTGGAAAGAATAGGGCCAGTTGCATACATGCTTGCATTGTCTGCTTCCATGAATGTGAATAATGTATTTCATGTCTCTTTGCTAAAAAAATATGTACGTGATCCTAACCATGTTATTGATTGGCATCTAATTCAAGTAGAGATAGAGGGAGACTTTTAGGTCCAGCCAATGCAATATTGGACAAAAATGTCAAAATGCTCTGAAATCAAGTTATAGAGATGGTAAAAGTCTAGTGGACCTACTACGGTCCTGAAGATGCTACATGGGATCATGAAGATGCCATGCGGGCGGAGTACCCACAGATTTTTGAATAAATTTTGATATTTTGATCTATGTTTTGTATATGCACTGAGGATAGTGCCAAAATAATGGGGAGGGGATGTAACACCCCGGGTTTTGAGCCCCACATTAAATATTGTATTTTGTTAAGTTATGAAAGGCCAGAGTGCTTAAACAATTATTAAGAGGCCAGTGTGCCTAGCAAATGAAATGTTTTGATCATTATTAACATAAAACGCATCATTGGCTACTAGACAGACAAAGAAAAGAGTTATAGGGGGCTATGATTCCACAAGAGAGGGGGCTTAAGGGGCTAATTTTATATTTTATATTTTATTTACCCATTTTGTTTAATGGAGAATAACAGTTACGTGAGCTTCTTGGGAGGAAGGTGAAGTGGTTCCTTGATTCCAAGATTTACATAAACCCATGTTTGGTCTGGGGTGGGGGTTATGTTGTTGGTTGTTTATTCTTTACTAATCATTCACTCACTCAATTGCTCAATATTCACACCTTCCATTCTTCCACCCACTCATCTTTCCACATTCATTTCTTGTCTTGGTAAAGGAAAACGAATTGTTAAAGAGCATCCATGGTATTGTTGGTTGTAGAGACTGCTAGTGTATTCCAACCATGAATCTGCATGTCTGAGATGATTTGGTTTGTGCTCGGTTTTTATCACAGTTGCAAGTGGTGAGAGTCCCAGCATGGATATTCTGGACCAGCTGCACTGGATCCCTGGAAGGAGATGGACATCTAAGGAATGCCTGTCAGAGAAGGGGGTTCATTCTCTTGGGTTGTGCAGGCTGGGTAGAAGAGAGATGGTGTACTTGGATTGTTGTGGGTGGTGAGAAGCCTATGAGAGCTTGAGTGTTGACTGGTTTGGGAAGCTGTTACACATTATTTTTTTCACCCTTATGACCATTAATGATGTACACCTATCCTTGTCTTTAGAAGGATAAATTGCCTTAATCCCTGAAGAAGAATGAAGATGAACTTTTCCAGAGAGATGAAATTATATTTTCCTTTGTAAAAAACCTTGTAAAGAAGGATCGTCACACCTTTCTCAGTGTTAAGGGTGGGACGATCTAGGATCGACGTAGGTTGCACCACGGTGACCTGCGACATTGTTGCAGTTTTCTCAGTATTAAGTGTGCGACAAACGCCTGTACGAAGAAAGAGAGAAGCTTCTCGACGCTTCTAGAATAGAAGCTTCGAGGGTGAGGTGGCCTCCGATTATTTTGGATCTGAGTCACATCCCTAATCTCATGGGATCATCCTAACCTCCTCACCCTATCCTTTTCATCTTATAAAAGGAGGAGGCCTCTCATGTGGAAAGTTAGCTTTTAGAATATCTTTTTTGGGTCAGTTTTGGAGAAGAGTTTGGACTAGATTAAGCTATAGCTAATTCATATGATTTGTTTGGACCTATGGTGTCTTTGAGTTTTACTTTTTCAAGCTAAGATCATAAGTAGTTGTCATATCTACAGTTTTAGAATCCATGGAGCATAAGTGTGTGGGAAGCAAGGAACTATTGGAAGGAACCTGACAACATCAAGGCACCTGGTTGTATCTTTCTTCCACATTATTTAATATAGATATACTTTTTCTTTCCTATATGAATGTTATTTTTCCATATTGTATGATTCCTTGATCACGTACATAGTTTCATATCAAATAGACGTTGTTATTCTTTTCTTCGTTGGCTTGTGTTTCTTTGCAGATATTTCTCCATAAGCCTTACGACGGAGCTGGGATCACATCGTTGAGGTCAGGTATACAATATTTAAAAGGTATTTTTTGGATCCTCTTCTTATTTGGTAATTGAAATCTAAGGAAAATTTAGTATATTGTCTTGTTTTATTCTAGTTTTGGGGTGAAACTGGGGAGATCAGTTTGTGTCTGCACTTACCGATTTGTCCTGAAACAAAATTGGCAACCATACTGGGGATGGGATTGTTTTCCTAGTAATTGTTTTCCTTGATTTCTTGCTTTGATTTCCCAGGTTCTATTTTATGAGTCAATGGGAGATCCAAATTGACTCTCTGACTGTTTATTTCCCTGGAAAACCTTGATGTTTTTTTATTTTTTCCACATTTTCTCTAATCGACGCACCCTTCCTTGAGAGATAGTGGGACATTGTCACACTGTGGTCTTATGTGACCTGTGATGATCAAGATTGTTTCACTGTGTTAGTCTAGTAGCATGTGAAGATTGTGTGAAAAAATAGTTTTTGTTGGTTTTTCCTTACCCAGATCTTCGATAAGTGTCTGGGGTGATTTGTTCAGTCTGATTACAGTCTGCTTGACAGCTTTGAATCTACTTTTAGCCATTTTTTTCTTTGTTTTAGCTTGTTTTCTTTTGAAATATTTGATCTCTTGCTTTGAGTGTCTTTAAGTTACAAAGCATTTTTTTTCTTTAGAATTGTTTAGTTTTCGAAAGAACACTTCTTTTTCTGAATAGTTTGTTTTAAAAGAAAAATTTTAGTTTGGGTTGCTTTTGTTTTGAAGAAGCTTTCTATTGCTTTTAGTGTATCTTTGAAAACAAAAAAAATTAATTTCCTACTTTTCATTAGATTGGGGGCATCCTTGCATTTGAAGTTCTGAAATTGCATGGTTTTTGGCATTTTTGGTCTTGAATTCTTAAACAATTTAGAATCGTGTATTGGTGTACAGTCTCTTTGGCTCATTTCTTGAGGATCTTAATATCGATGAGTTTAATAAAATTTTGGGCATTGTACATCTAGGAATGATAAACATTTTCTCCTTCTCGTAATATAGCTTTCATCGAAGTGAAATATTGGCATTCTCATTTCTTTGCATTGTTTAGATTCGGTCAAAATATCATTTAGTCCACGCCATTTTCCTCTTGAGTAACAACAACTTAATAAAATTTATGCATTAATTAAAATCTACCTAGAAACTTATATTTCTAGGGCTCTTTGCAACCTAGATTAGATTAGTTGTAGGGCTTTGGAATAGGTGTGAAAAATAACTTTCCAAAGTTATAAACAAACATAGAATCTTGAGTTAGGGAGTGGTGAAATCCATTTATTACATTTTGTATTGGGAAGCCCTTCTCACACAAGGGTCAATCACGAGATCTCATTAAGGCCAGCAGAGTGACTAACCCTGCTTTGTTAGTCCTAGTGTAGTGGTTGCACATATTATTGGGAGTAACTTGAGAAAAAAAACCTGTGTTGGTCTTCTCAAGTCGATTTAGTGCCTAGTTACCATGCCCTTGCACATATATCAGATTATCGATTGTTTCCCCAAGAATCATTGTTGTATTTGGTAACCTTAGTGGCCTTTATCTCTAGGGTTAATACACAAGGTGATGGTGAATGGGAAAGTTTCCGATGTACCTGGAATTGACGTTGGCAAAAATCACTCGGGCTCCTTGGAGGGTAAATCCACGTTTATTGTGTGGAAGCTTGCACCAAGGCATAAGTCTATTAACCAGGTCGTCAACGTAAATTTCCACCTGCTCTATCTGAGCCCCTTCTTACATTGTTCCCGGGACATTGGATTTCATCACCAACTAGTGCGTTCATTGTGAGAAGGTTTTGTTTGTTTATTTGCTTCCTAGATTTTTTAGCATGTGTTGATTGTTTTCCCTTATAGGCATTAGGTTGGATCCATATTTATGGCATCTGTACCCGGAATGACCAATGAAGGAACCCATTTTCCAGGGGAACCTTTTTTTTCCCTCTTACGAAAATGTTGGACCTCCTTACATCGCTACTTTGAGCCTTCCAGGTCTCACGATTGGATTGTCGGTGTGGGTGTTTTCTACTCCAGTAATCCCAAATGCAGCGAGTGCTTCAATTATAAGAACTCCCCCCGAAGAGCATCAACCTCATGTTGATCCTTCACCTTCTTCACCTGTAATATCTTCTTCGCCTTCTTCACTTACAAGGTCTTCTTCCATTTCATCTTATTTGCCTAGTGAAATATCTAAAGTTAGTAACACGATGGATAAGAAGAAGAAGAAAAGGAAGATTAGGAAGAATAAAAATAAGCAAGGGTCCAAACTTCCAACCACTTCCAGACATGTTGGAAAACAACTAGTTACTGGTAATTGTGTTGGGAGTGTTGATGATGCCAAGATCACCCAAACAACCTATAAGCTCAATTACCCTTGCAGACTTTGTATAGGTAGCCATCTTCTTAAGGATTTCCTTGGTCTATCCAAGGTTATAGAAGCATGGTCTACACACACTCGCTATCCCATGTTGTCAACCTCTGAACAACATGTTGATGACCTCCCATCAACTAGTCAGGATACCATCGGGAAGAACAAAATTAGAGTCAAGTTCCCGTGTAGGTTATGTGGAGGGAGTCATCAAACTCACCTTTTCCCTCGTATGGATGAAGCCTCAAAATTACAAGAAGACATGACTATTTCCCAGCCTCAACTTTCGGCTGCTTACCACAGGATTACTCTCAACCCACCTGTAGTTGATGGAATGATCAATCTAGTCCCTTCATCGGTTAGTCTGGTTGATCGGGTAGTTAATCAGGCACGTCCTTAGTTGAACCAGTTGACAAAGTGGTCGATCTAATCCCATCATTGGTCGATAATAATCTCCCGCTAGAGAGTAAACTTGATACTACTCATGTTTTTCATGTTGATACAGAAGCTACCATGCTAGAGGGAATTCCTGCTTTTCCCATGGAACCCCCTCCAAGTAATGAGCCCATCCTTTTTTATTGGGGTGTGCTAAGTAGACCTCGTATTCCCTCTCACATTCCTTTCAAGATTATAGTATAGGTTTATGGTCGGGACGTTCCACATACGCTGGTGGACGAAGGTGTGTCTGTTAGTATTTTGTCCTCTATTGCTTGGCAAGATTTGGGTTGTCCTCAACTTGTGTCGGTTACGCATAATTTTTTAGCTTTTAACAGAAGAACCATTCAACCTTTGGGGATCCTTCCTCAATTTCCAATAACTTTAGGAGGGAAAACTGTCTTTATTGACGTCATGGTAGTCCAAGACCCCTTGGATTTCGATTTAATCCTTGGGAGAGATTATGTCTATGCCATGAAAGATATTGTGTCCACTCTTTTTCGTGTGATATATTTCCCTCACGATGGAAGAATTGTGACTATTGATCAACTTTCAATTGTGGGTCCTGACTTGATTACCAACCCAACGACCTCCTTGAACGATTCTTATATGCAGATAGTATCGCCTCTGCCACAGGTCAATTATGTGGCGTTGTCTCCCATGCCTTCATTTGTCGATGAAGATGAGCCTCTCACTATATGCTCAATCTCTTATGACCTAGATCCAGTAGTTGACATGGTGATCTCTTCGATAGAGATTTTAGAGCCTAATATCCTTACCCTTTTCGTGGTCTTCGACATGTGTTCCTTCCAGAGCGTTGTTCTTTCGTCCAGTGAATATCTCTCGGAATCGATGATCGAGTTTTGTCCCTTGACATGGTTTCCTTCCAGAGCATTGTCCTCTTGGAAGCCATGATCAAGAAGAGAGCTTTGAGCATGTATTTCTTATTTCAATCTCATTAAAAAATGAAACCAACTTTGAGCATGGTTTTCATATTTCAAGCTCATTAAAAAATGAAACCAACTTTGACCATGGTTTTCTGATTTCAAGCTCATTAAAAAATGAAACCAACTTTAAGCATGGTTTTCTGATTTCAATCTCATTAAAAAATGAAACCATATTCAAGCATGGTTTTCTTATTTCAAGCTCATTAAAAAAATAAACCATCTTTGAGCATGGTTTTCTGATTTCAAGGTCATTAAAAAATGAAACCAGCTTTGAGCATGGTTTTCTGATTTCAAGCTCATTAAAAAATGAAACCAGCTATGAGGATAGTTTTTCGTCTCTGTGGCAACCTCGTTAAATAAGGAAACAGATCTTATGAAGATAGTTTTTGCATCTCTGTGGCAACCTCGTTAAAAAAGGAAACAAAGGTTATGAGCATAGTTCTTCTTCTGTGTCAAGATCGTTAAAAAATAAAACAGCCTGTCTCGAGCATAGTTCTTGTTTCTGTGTCAAGCTCGTTAAAAAATGAAACAAAGATCTAGGGATTGAACCTGAATTATTGAGCATATTTTTTCTTCTTTGTGGCAATATCATTAAAAAAAGAAATAGATTTCGCCCCTCTTCGATTGATTCAAGTACTTCCTTACATATAGTATTTGAAGCTGCATTTCATCCGCCTGTGTCGTTGGACGAAACAAATCTTAGGGGGTAATGCTTACAGCCTCTGGAATTCATGTTGAAGTTAAGCCGCTAGCTTCTTAAGCTAGGGGTAAAGCACCAACCATTCGTAAACCATGCGTTGGGAAGCCTTAAGCATAGTTTTCTCTGGTTCAAGATTGTGTAAAAATGAAACCACCTACCTAAAGCATAGTATCTCTAGTTCAATCTTGTGTAAAAATGAAACCACCTACCTCACACATAATTTTACTCTGGTTCAAGCTTGTGTAAAAATGAAACAAGTTCCAAGCATAGTTTTGTTTAGTTTTAAGCTTGTATAAAACAAAATCTATCCCAACCATAACTTTGTTTTGTTTTAAGCTTGCGTAAAAATGAAAACAATCTCGAGCTTAGTCTTTGTTCTTTCTCATGCTCGTAAATACATGAGAATGTAACCGAGTAAACTTTTATCACTTGTTCGTACTCGTAAAGGTTATATGAAAAAGGAACCCCCTGGAGTTCCCTTTAAGCTCTTTTCGGACTCTCTAAACATGAAAAGATTGTCAAGCGATCTTGTTCTTTTCACGCTCGTTAAAGTATTTGAAGAAAATGTCTGTTGAGCAGTATTTTATCTCTTTTTCGGTCTCATTAGACTAATTTATGAAAAAGAAACACTCTAATCAATCATTATTAGAAAAATTTATTGAGTCCTCTTTAATTTCTTTTTAAACTCCATAAATATGAAAAGACCATTGAGTTTTCTTTCTTTGGAATCGTAAAAAAAACATCGAAATGCCCATATGGGACTGAACCACTCCTTCCTAGGGTTCATTAAACATACTCCGAGGGAGTCATCTGAAGGATGATCTTACAGTTCAAGCATATGTTATCCTCCTCAAGCTTGTGTAAAAATAAATAGGTACTCGCTAGAAATGGTGGGGGGGAATTGGAAAGAAATGTATCTAAACATGTATTCTATGGAAGAGTCACTTTTGAACATGACACCCTTTCACTCGCTTTGTGTCTAGGTTGGAAAATCCACTTGTCTCTTGATCATACTCCTTTATAAGATTACAATTTGGTCTGTGATCCTTGTTGTTGAGTTAGTGTTTCCAAGACAGTTGGTGTTTCGCCAATATGTTCAAAGAGAAGTTCAACCCAGAAATCCTTCTGTTCGCACAAGGAAAGACCTAGGGTTCAACTCTAATAGCGCACCAACAAACCCTAACTACTAGCCCTTTTGGAAACACCTACGGAGCAGATGTAGTCTCACCCGAAGTAGCATTAGGGGGTTGCAGGACACAGGTGTCTACAACCATAGGAAATGCAAAGTGAATCCAGAACAACAACACACAGTAATCTAGTTATTCCTTATCGTACTTAAGCTTACTCCACAATTTATATCTCAGATCCAACGCAGTAATGCAATAACAGCATATCAAATGACAAATAACACAGCATCAATCACACAGAACAACAAGATATACGTGGTTCACCCTCTCCATAGGGCTATGTCCACAGAACTGTGTTTCTTGATATATTGGATGAAAACATTCAGTTCTATCTATGCACTTAGCTTGCAGATCTCTCTCTCTTTCTCTCCCCTCCCTGCGCACCTAGTTGCAGGGTTGATACTTGCACCAAGTTGAAGATCCAGAATACAAGAATGCTCTCACACATAATACCTCTCTCACGCAACAACAATAATCACACTCTTAACCCACAACGACGAACCCCTCTTCTCTCATCTAGGTCTTTATTTATACATTACAATGACTCTCATACAACCTTAGACCGAATTCTAAGTGTCAAAACCCTAAATTCCAAAACCCTAGGTGTCTAAAACCCTAGGTCCACTTGACCCGTATTTTCAGGGCTTCGCCATCCTGTATTTCCTTCTTTCTCATGAGGTGCCCCAAAGTGTCCGTTGGTGGATTTTTCTATTTGTTGAGTTGTCCATGATCCATCTTCTTTGTTGATTTGTCTTCCTTGACCTTCTCATTCAGTGACTCGCTTTCCCTTACTTATCTCCTTCTTTTCTTCTTCTTTGACCACTTCGACCCATTCTCAGTTTGTGTGTCTTCCACGCAGTTCATACTTCGCACTTCTTCCTTCATCTTCTCTTCCTTCCATAACCAAGGGCTAACATGCCCCCAACACTCACATGTGACTCGTCCCGAGTCACTGCAAGACTGGACCTTATGTTTTACTTCAACTTCAGACTACGCAGAGCAGCCTGTGTTTTTTGCTCGGTTCCTCCCTTCCTTGTGTAGACTGTCTTTTCTGTGTCTAGTACCCAGTTTCAAATGCACCTGGTACCTAGACCCTTTTTCTTATTCTTTTACTGAGAGTTGCGAGGTAGTTGGTTGTCATAATACAATTTCAATTGGCTCCCATTTACTAAACCTTCCTTCCATTCTCCATCCAGGGTCTTCAACTGCACAGCTCCACCTTCTGTAACATAGGCAACCTCGTATGGCCCAGGCCAATGTGTCCTGAACTTCCCTGGATGCTTCATGAACTTGTTTTCATATACCAATACCAAATCTCCTTGCTTGAATGCTTTCTTTTTTATATGTCTGTCATGGTAGGCCTTTTCTCGTTCCTTCTGTACCTGCTAATTAAATCCTGCAATAAACTTGTCTTCCTCTAGTTCTACCAACTGTGAAATCATGTCTTGAACAGTGCCAGTTTCATCCATATCTATGAATGTTGTGATTCTTAATCTAGAAACTAAGTATTCCATCAGTACCACTACTTCCAGGCCATAAACTAACTTAAAGGGGGTCTGCATTGTCAGCTTCTTGCAAGTGGTTCAATAAGCCCATAACATTGTTGGCACTCTCAAATCCCAATCATCCATGTTCACACTGCAAATATTCATCGGTGTTGTCTCCAAGATATTATTGAAAGATTCGATTGTATCATTTTCTTGTGGGTGGTATGGTGTGCTCTTCTGATGGTGAACATCAAATTCATGAGTCAAGGCTTCAATATTCTTATTAATAAAATGTGTGCCTTGATCGCTCATAAATATCTTTGGGCATCCAAATCAGGTTATGATATCCTCAAATATGAATCACGCAGTTGTTGTTGCACTACAGTCTTTAACTTCTCTTGCTTCTTCCCATCTGGTCAAATACTATGTCGCAGTGATAATGTATCTTGCTCTTGTGCTCCTTCCTGGTGGGTTAATAGGTCCCACAAAATCAATAGCCCATTTTTACAATGCCTGTAAAGTTAGATGAGGTGATAAAGGCATCTCATCTCTTTTGAAAGGTTTCCCCACTCTTTGGAATACATCGCAAGCTCTGTAGTATTCCTTAGCATCTTTGTGTAAAGTGGGGCACCAAAGGCCAGCTCTAAGAAACTTTTGCATTGTTTCTTTTCCTGCATAATTTCCTCTTGTGATGCCTTCATGTGCTTCTACTATTATCAATGGTATTTATTCCTCCATAACACATCTCCTTAAGATCTCATCAAGTCCCATCTTATATAGCTATCCAACTATAAGTGAAAAATATGCAGCACGAACTACTAGTTGTTTCTTCTCAATGATTGTATATTCGCGAGGTGCCAGTCCTGTTGACAGGAACTGGACTATCTCGGAGAATTTATCATCAACCTTTCTAATGGCCAACAAATGTGCATCTGGTAATGTATCCTCCAAACTGGTAGGTTCATCTCCATGTTCTAACCTAGACAAGTGATCAGGCCCCTTGTTCATTCTTCCTGGCTTGACCACAATCTCAAAATTGTATTCCTAGAATAATAGTAGCCATATGCATATTATTCCCCCAAACACTGGTTTGTTGACTAAGCATTTCAACGTAGAGTGATCAGTGAACATCTTAAAATATCCTACCAGCAAGTAGTGTCAAAATTTCTGCAGCGCATACACTATATCTAATCCTTCTCTTTCAATGGTAGTGTAATTTATCTCAACTATAGAGAGCTTCCTGCTAGCAAAGGCTAGCGGGTGGTCAATATCTCATGCTCCTGGTTGTGCCAACACTTCTCCTAATGCAATGGATGAAGCATCGACATGGACATGGAATTCCTTACTCCAATCTGGGAAAACCAGAATAGGCGCAGTAACAATTTTCTGCTTTAGTGTGTCAAAGATCTATTGGCATTCCTCTGACCATTGAAATGGACAATCTTTCTTTAAAATATTTTCCATGAGTGTTGTTATCTGTGCATAGCCTTTGATGAAATTTATGTAGTATCCAGTATGTCCCAGTGCAGTGCGCCACTGTCTAACCGAAGTAGGAGGAGGTATATCAACAATGATGGCAATCTTGGAAGGATCTACCAACATCCCCTGCTTACATATGATGTGTCCCAGAAATACTCCAAAAGGTGAAAGGAAAATGCACTTTTTCAGGTTCAGGGAAATCTGGCATTGACTTCACTTATCCAGCATCATTCTCAAACATTCAATATGATTTTTCAATAAGCTTAAAACAGTTCAATCATCAAAATATGCTTCCAAAAATTTATGTAAAAATTTCTTGAATGCTTCGACCACCACCCTGGAAAAGATGGTTGGTGCATTCTTTAGTCTGAAAGGAATTGCAGTGTACTGGAAAGAACCCCATTCTATTACAAATGTGGTCTTATGTCTATCTTCCTTAGCAATCCTGATCTAATGATAACCTGAAAATCCATCTATGAAGGAGTAAACTTCTTGTCCTTCTACATTATCTAACACTTCGTCGGTAAACGGTGTAGGGAATGGATCATGTAAACATGCATCATTCAGTTTCCTCAAGTCTGAGATTTTGATCTCTCCTAACTTCTTATCCTAGACCACCATAGGGCTTATCCATTCTGATTCTTTGATAGGTTCTATGATTCCTGCTTCCAACATTTTGTCTAATTCAATCCTAATTTTCTGCTTATACTTGGGATTCAGTCTGTAGGGTCTCCGCTTGACCGGCCTTGCATCTGGTTTCAAGGGGATCTTCATTTCTCCCATGGGCCCTTTAATGCCCTTCATGTCTATGAACTTGGTTGGAAATAAGTCCTAGTATTCACGTAGTAATTTTGTAATCTTATCAATAATGGCATCATCCCAATAGTCTCCAACGTTTGCCAGCTTAGGTGCTTTCTCTGTTCCAATATTAACTTTCTTGATTTTAATTGGTTGTCCAATGAAAGGTAGTTCAACCCCTGGCCCTTCTATGTCTCTTTTTCCTTCAGTTTCTGCGATGTTCACATTCCTAGGATCATCATCTTCATCAACATTGATATTGTAACAACCCTGTAATTTCTGAAGAGGTGCAGTCCATTCATCTTCTTCATGCTCCAAGGGGAGGTTAGGTGCCTCCTCAAAGACTTTATTTCTTACAACTTGTAAAGCCTGATCTATTGTGGGGTACTAACTTTCAAATAAAAATATAGCTACAAAGTTCTGGGTCATACCGTACCAATCTGAAGTGGTGAGGTGCAGTTCCGCTTGAAGATACCAATTGATAGGCGTTGTGTCCAAATTGTTAATGACTTTGTGTACCCATTGTTCTTGAGTAATGTTTCTCCAGGCCTCCTCACATCTCCGCACATGGCCCTTCGAACAGCTCTGACCTGTGTATCGAACTTTTCACCCTTCGACTTGGTCTGAAAAGCGCACTGTCATCGAAATGCGACATTGCACCCACTCTGCAATGTTCTTCTTGTATGTTCCCCACCATATTGTTGGCGTTGCTTTCAAGGCTTCATCCAGTGCCAACAACCTATGTCATATTGGTACAGTTTCTTCAAATTCCAATAAGAAATTTTCTAAATGATTTAAACCGTCAAATATGGGCAGGTTACTTACTTCTATTCCAATCCAGAGAACCTACATGGTCAATCTAGCACATCATCATGTGGATACTTCATACATCATGTTATGCCAGTTCTCGAATGCTTCTTCTGAGTTTGATGAGCATTCACTCTCACTTCTCCAAGTCAAATTTCCATTGGTCGTAGGATTAATGTAATCTTGTTGTCTTGCTGTCAATTTATATATGTTCTCTAGTTCATAAGCACGGTCTTCATCTTTGATGGGTTTTGTGTATCTACAAACTTCATCTAGATCAAGAGGTGCAATGACCCTAAGGCCATCACCTTCAAATGTCATTCTTCTTTTCTTTAAGTCAACCATAGTCAAATTTTTGAAATCCCAATCAATGCCCAACAACGCAGGATAAAGATAGCTATCATCAACTATCTCAATCACTTCGAAGTATTCAAACGTCCTTACCCCATCAATGTCCATAGGGACATGCTCCAGTCTCCCAAAGGGGCTTACTGTCTGTTGATTAGCCATCCTGAGCCTGTAGGAGAATAAATAAACTTAGGTTTTCCCATCAGTTCCCAGGTCTACTTCGTCATAACATTGACTTTCGATCCCAAGTCGAGAACCACATAATCTATGTCATAGTCTCCAATATGAGAATTAAGGTGTAGTTCCTTGTTTGTCCTTCTCTTTCTAGATACTTGATGTACTATTTTATTCAGCAGGGGATCTATCCTTCCTATCTCATACTGTTTGATCAAGTGTTGTAGTTCTTGCATAGCTCTTTCATCCTTAATCAGATTAATGCAAGTACATAGGAATTCCATGAGCTTGCTTACCTCTTTTCCATCTCCAAGCAAGGTATACTAATCAAATTCCAGAGGCATTTCACATTCTTTCACTTATGTTTGTGCCTTAGATCAAGAATCTTGTTCTTGTCCAAATTCTCTTCTTGCCTCTTCAAACTTATTCTTTTCCTTCCTCGGGTCAAACAACTATGTCTTCCCTACAACTCTATTGATCCTTTATTCTTCTGTAGTCTTTAATGGAGTCACACTGTCTTCTCCTATAACAACACCTCCTCTAGTAATAACATCGAATCTGGGGTCTTCACTGCAAGGTTATGCTGATATTAATTGTACTTGTTGGTTTCCTCCTCGTCTCTCCTAGAGCTTGGCTAACAATACTAGACAATCTTTAACAACATGTTCAAATGAGTTGCAGTAGTTGCAAGTGGTACAAGGGTTCTGACAGTCCCTTGCCAAGTGACCTGGTTGGGTGCAGTTATAACAAATGGTATGACCTTGACCTCGACCCATGCCTCCTCCTCGTCCTCTTCCTATGAATCCACCATGAGAGTTGAATTTTCCTCTTCCTGGGGAATTAAACTGCGTAGAATTTCCCTCCTACTGCATCTCTCCTTGAATCCTATATGTATCTCTTGACCTTTCATGCAAGAGGTCAATCCTTCTCATCATGCCCCACAGATTTACAGAATGTGCAGTAAATATTGGTAGGTGTCTGGACATATTTTTGCATGTAATAACATTCCCCAGGGCGATGTCTATTTCTACATACCTCGCACCAAGGTAGAGTAAACTGCTTCAAAGGGCTCGGAGCTCCAAATTCCAAGTACTCATTAAATAGGGGACAATTCTCCTTGTCATGTCCCTCTGACTTTCATCTAATACGCCATATGTCTTCTCGTTTATCTTTTCCCTTTTCTTTCTTCATATCTTCAACCTACAGAGATAAGCTAGTTAGCTGACTCAAAATTTGACTCCTGCCTAAGATGGATTCTCCCATAGGGGATGATTCTAGTTTCATGGCGATCTCTAGTGCCTCATATTGCGAAGAGACCTTTTGTTGCATCAGAGGAACTTTGATATGTGGTAAGCAGGAAACAATGAACCATTCCTTATTTTGCTCGTCTGGAATCTGAAAACTCAAATGGCATGTCAAGATCTTAAACCGCTGGTCAAACTCCCAAACAGGTTCAACTACTCTCTTCTTGATTTCTTTCAGTTTTGTAATGCACTGCAACTCCAACTTGGGTTTCTTGAATTCTACACTCAACGCAGTATTGATATCATTCAGTGGTTTAGGTTGTACAGTTCCTTTAACAAACTTCATATACCAACTAAGTGCACAGTCTCTCAGGGTAGTACTAAACTGAGCTATCTTAACAGCTTCGTCATTAACTTGTTTGATACTCCATACAACTTCACATAGGAACCAGTGTTGATCAAGATATTCAGATCCATCTCCTCTAAATATAGGTAACCTCATTTCATCTGCCATAGATCTTCCTAGGTTTCTTGACTGATTATGTACAAAACTATTGGTAACAGTGCTTTGAGTGCTCTGATAACTTTGACTACTCTAGTTACTTAATGTTGCTAAAACAATAGGAGGAGTAATAGTATTTACTTCGATAGTCGGTGTAGTTCCTGAAGTTTTTGATTCTTCTCGACGAAGTTCTGCAGTATTCCTCTCCTCTTCCCTAGCAGACTCTGAATATTCCTTGTTCAATAGCTCTTCTTCTTCCCCAATGTATAACCCTTCATCCTGTGCCAGTGGCTCGTGACTCTGCTCAAACAAGTTCACCAGAGGAACCTCTCTGAAGGTTCTCCCACTGTGTGTTTGTCCAACCTATGTGTCGTTGTCATTGTCTAAGTTCTTGAACATTAGTTTTTCAATCTGACCAATTACTGTATCTTCAAGATGTTCTTCTCATGCAATAGCATCTTGATCTTCAACTTCAAAAAGTGTAAAAATTTTCATCTAGGTCCCTTAAAGAAATATCTCTCTGCTTGGCTATATGACTCTACTTTGTCAATAGAAAACTTGGCAATGTACCCTCCAATAGTGCTATCAAACCAATGATCTACCACTATTGACACAGCGTTATCAACTCTCTTGACCTTCTCGATCATCGTCGACATCCAAACCACAGGTGGTCTAGATATGATTTCAAAATGGGTATCTGCTAATCTGGCTAACCACTCGTATAGCTCCTTATGAACTCCTCCAAAGAAAATCTCGTGCATATCAGTAAAGATATATCTTCCCAACCAATCCTCTGTACTAAGGCTAGGGTTCTTGTTCTGAGCTTTGACGAAGTCCCTCTCTTGTTCTTCTATCCACTTTTGGATCTCTATCTTCGATGGAAACCACCTTGACATTACCTCGAGAAGATCTTGATCCCAGCAACGAAACCATTTGTTGGCACAGGGGCAGACCCAAGGTTCAACTCTAACAACGCACCAACAAACCCTAACTACTGGCCCTTTCGGCAACACCTGTGGAGCAGATGCAGTCTCACCCGAAGTAGCAATAGGGGGTTGCAAGACAGAGGTGTCTACAACCAGAAGAAATTCAAAGTGAATCCAGAACAACAACACACAGTAATCTAGTTATTACTTACCGTACTTAAGCTTACTCCCCAAGTTATATCTCAAATCCAATGCAATAATGCTATAACAGCATATCGAATGACAAATAATAGAGCATCAATCACACAAAACAACAAGATATACGTGGTTCACCCTCTCCCTAGGGATACGTCCACAGAACTGTGTTTCTTGATATATTAGATGAAAACATACAGTTCTATCTACGCACTTAACTTGCATATATCTCTCTCTTTCTCTCTCCTCCCTATGCACCTAGCTGCAGTGTTGATCCTTGCACCTAGCTAAAGATCCAGAATACAAGAATGCTCTCACACACAATACCTCTCTCACGCAACAATAATAATCACACTCTTAACCCACAACGACGAACCCCTCTTCTCTCATCTAGGTCTTTATTTATACATTACAATGACTCTCAGACAACCTTAGACCGAAGTCTAAGTGTCAAAACCCTAAATTCCAAAACCCTAGGTGTCTAAAACACTAGGTCCACTTGACCCATATTTTCAAGGCTTCGCCAACATGTCTTTCCTTCTTTCCTGCGAGGTGCTCCAAAGAATCCGTTGGTGGCTTTTTCCATTTGCTGAGTTGTCCACGATCCATATTATTTGTTGATCTGTCTTCCTTGACCTTCTCTTTAAATGGCTCTCTTTCCCTTACTTCGCTCCTTCTTTTCTGCTTCTTTGACCACTTTGACCCATTCTCAGTTTGTGTGTCTTTCGTGCGGTTCGTACTTTGTGCTTCTTCCTTAATCTTCTCTTCCTTCCATAACCAAGGGCCAACACCTTCTATTGTGTCGGTCATTTCTGAAATTCCTTAAGCCTTCTATTTCTTCGGCCATCCCTGAGTCAGTCCTAAATCACTTTTTACTCTGATCTACTTCAAATATTTTTACCCATTTTGTGTCATAGATGGGGGATACATTAAGGCCCTTCTGTGATGAGTCTTTTCCTATTGACTTCGACTCATTATCTAGGAATTATACTTAGAAACTAATTGGTACCTTGGAACTTGCATGCCTCAATGGAAGGTTTCCTCGCTTTTGACAGTGGGTTTTCATTATTGACCCCTGATCGAGAGATTTCGTCGAGTGTTCAACTTCAGCTCACAAATTTGCACCCGTTGGATTGTACTAGTGTACCTTGGGATTCATTGACATTAATGGTGATTTCCCTTACACTTGTTAATGATATACACTAATGATCGGTAATCAAGTGGTTTATACCATGTTCGACTTCAACACATGTATTTGCATGGTTAGATTTGTACTATAGAGTGGTCGAGATGAAGACCCTGGATCTTTTCTGACAGATTCAGGTTGCATTGGAGTATATTCAGATTGTATTGTTGCATAGATCCACAGTGTATGTCTCATGGCTATGTTCAAATTTGAGTCTTTAAGACATAGATCCATGGTGTATTTTTGGTGGCTATGTTCAGATTTGAGTCATAATGGCATGGATCCACATTGTATGTTTGGTGGCCATGACATGTCTTACTTGACATGGATCTTTGCATGTCAACATTTATGCTTTGAGTCACTTGTATTTTGAGTATGGGAATTTCCGCCTCAGTTATGATATATTATTGTACTGTATTTTTCTCGTTTGTTGGCAGGTTTCTGACCGACATGTTCCTTATTCCCAACAGACACTCGACAAAGTATTTCAGCTATCACTTTGTTCTAACTTCGTACTTTGAGGGGATTAGTGTTACACATTATTTTCGTCACCCTTATGATCGTTAATGATGTACATATATCCTTTGTCTTTAGAAGGATCAATTTCTTTAATCCCTGAAGAAGAATGAATATGAACTTTCCTAAAGAGATGAAAGTATATTTTCCTTTGTAAAAAACCTTGTAAAGAAGGATTGTTGTACCTTTCTCAGTGTTAAGGGTGTGACAATCTAGTATCGACACAGGTTTCACCACAGTGGCCTATGACATTGTCACATTTTTCTCAATATTAAGGGTGTGATGATCACTCGTACAAAGAAAAAGGGAATCTTCTCGTTGCTTCTAGAATAGAATATTCGAGGATGAGGTGGCCTCTAATTGGTTTGGGTCTGAGTCGCATCCCTGAACTCATGGGATCATCTTAACCTCCTCACCCTATACTTTTCATCTTATAAAAGGAAGCCTCTCATGGGGAAAGTTAGCTTTTAGAATAGATTTTTTGGGTCAGTTTTGGAGAAGAGTTTGTATTAGCTTTAGTTATAGATAATTCATATCGAGTGTTTGTGCCTATGGTGGATTTGAGTTTCTCTTTGTCAAGCTGATATCATAAGTAGTTTTCATATCTACAGTTTCAAAATCCTTGGAGCAGAAGTGTGTGGGAAGAAGGGAACTGTTGGAAGGAACCTAACAACATAAAGGCATATGGTTGTATCCCTCTTCCACATTCTTTAATACAGATATACTTTTTCTTTCCTATATGAACGTTATTTTTCCATATTGTATGATTCCTTGATCACGTACATAGTTTCATATCGAATGGACTCTGTTATTATTGTCTTCATTGGCTTGTGTTTCTTTGCAGATATTTCTCCATAATCCTTACGATGGAGATAAGATCACATCAGCGAGGTTAGGTCTACAACATTTAATAGGTATGTTTTGGATCCTCTTCTTATTTGGTAACTGAAATGGAAATTTTAGTATACTGTCCTTTTTTGTTCTAGTTTCGGGGTGAAACTAGGGAGATCAGTTTGTGTCCGCACTTACCGATTTGTCCTGAAACAGAAGCTGAGTGACACTCTGGAACCATCCTTGTGGATTCATAGCCCTGGCTCGGGGGTGACATTGCTGCTGAGACTTGGAACTATAGTGTCTACATTTGGGTGGAATGTCCTCGGTCTGCAACCCGTTGGTGTCTTGTTTCAAAAAAGATAAGTGCTCTATGTTATGGTTATCTACCCATGTATGATTTATTTTTCTATGTATTTATTTATCTTTGAATTTAATGTTCAGAATATGTATGCTTGTTGTTTATTGTTGTGCATGGCTTAGTTTATGTTGTGGCATGAATCATTCTTCTGCATGTGATTTTCATGTCTCTTAATTAACTTATAAGTGATTTGAATTGAGATAAGTCATTGTGAAGTGAGTCCCTGGGTTTCAGTGTGCCTCGCCTGCGGGTGGTTGGGTGTGTTTCAGTTGGATTAAGTGGAATAGCCCAGCCTATGGGAGGATGGGTACATTACACCTGCTCAGATACCAATTTTTGTAATACTAAGAGGCGGGGTGAATCAATATGAACACTTTATTTTCACTTTTAATCACAATGTGTATTCTTTAACTTTATGAGCAATATTCAACAGTTTATCATTATCATTTAATGTATCATAATCAGTATAAATCAATCATGAACAATAAGCAACCACAAATACACAATACAACATAATTTTACATGGAAACCCAATGCAGGATAAAACCACATAATTATTTTCTTATATGTCAGAAGAAATACATTCATAGGAAGCACCAAAATCCTTATTTTTCCAGCTACAATTGGAAGTAGGCTCCAACCCCCTAATTCTCAAGCTCCAACTCCCTCATTCTCCGACACCAACTAGAAGGAGACTAAAACCCCCTTTCCTTTCCATGTCCAACCACCCAGAAATATAAATGTAGACAAATTGTCACTACCACTGAATCAATCAACTTGCTATTGATCTCTCATTGTCACTTCCACAACCTTTCATTGTTGCTATATGTTATCAGTTGTTACCACTCAAACACTTATGCCTCAAACCCTCATACCAAGATACACAATAATTCCTTTTCAAATCAAATACTCATGAAATACTAAGACATTTATGTGCTAGAATACTACATAACGTAAACCCTAACACACACAGTAAACCATACCTATCAAATTGTAGTTGACCTTATGGATTTGATCTTATGAACTTCAGTTTTTCTCAACATATACATGATGTGTGCTCTATAAACTCATGGATTCTCGCATTCTTTCCCACTATGGCTCATGAATGTTCATGCCCTACTTCCTCGGAAAATTGAGGATTTTTGTGCTTCTATGTGTGTCGATGTTTTCCTTCATTGAACCTTGCATATGTGCGCGCTTCTATGAGTCTGAAACTCATGGATGTCTGCACTCTCTTGCACTGAAACTCATGGATAACCTCAAGAAAACCCTAGTACAGTTAGCTCAACTTCCTCCCTTCAGCTCCTGCATCTTATGTCTTCATTGAACTTCATCGCCTCAGACTCACTACGTCAGATTTGTCAATAGTACCTTCCCATAACACTTTACAACATATATATTCAATGTGCTCAATATGTGTTAATGAGAGCTTCTTGAAGTCTTATTTATAGTTCCAAGTGACTTCCTTTAGGGGCTAGCTTGTAACATTTTTCCCCTTTTCCTTATTTTAGGGATAACCCACACTCTCTTGTTGCAACTACTTTACCATTAATTAAATTATTTTTGCAACTAATTTACCCTTAATGAATGACTTGTAACTTATTATTGACCTTCTAGGGGCTTGTAGATCATTATTCGGGGTCTTCCAACTTTACAAGGCCATAACTCCTCAACTGTGAGGAAACACGTGGTGTACCACATATCATCAGAAATGGCATGACACATACACTCCATCCATGAATGACTTACTTACAAATACATTTTCCTTCATGTCCTTTTTCCTCAATCAACTGTGGTTTCCATAACCATACCTTCGGGGCTTCCTGACTTCTTCAAGGGTTGACATCAATGACAACCAATTTTTCAACAGTTAGTGTCCATTTTTTTTCCTTTTGTCTTGGATCGAAGGAAACCTAATCCAAGGGGATTTCAACCTGTCTGTAGGGGGGATTTCTCACAACAGAAAAATGGTGACCATACTGGGGAAGAAATTTGATGTTTTCCTCAGTTTCTATCTCTCTTGAATTTTGTTACTTGCTTGAAGTTTATGATTCTTTGCTTGTTATTTGAACTCTTCTCTTCCATAATCATTGTTGGGAAGTATTCTGAGCCAATAATCTGATTTTCTTTAAATTTGGGCAATTTTTTAGCTCTTTTGACCATTTCTCAGGTTTCATCCCTCCTTGCTAGTGGCCTGCAGAGCGATAGTCTCTTGATTTTCGCTCTCCGGCAGTGTTTTAGGGAGCGATGAACATTGAGCATCTTCCTATTTGCACTATAACAAAAGCGATAGTCTCATTCCTGTGTCAATTTTAATCATTTTTTCCTTTGTTTCCTCAGATTGTTTGACGTAGATCTTTGCATTAGATTCTTTTGGGTTTTCTTTTGAATTTTATTGATTGAAGGTTTGTCTTTATCACTTTTTTGTCCTCTTTTGAATTATTATCTCATATCAAATTGTGAAAAGTTCATAGTTTACAAGGTTAACATGATCCTTTGGTACAATCTTTATTTTCAGTAGTTTTGATCTTTGTCACTTGCAAACTTTCAAACTTTTGTCTCTATTTATTCCAAGAACTTCTAAGTGTTTCACTTGTTGATTTTGGAGTGATTTTCATTAATTTAAAGATTGTATGGGTTGTGTCAATCGTTGTTATTGATTTTCTTGTTTGTTACTCCTTAACTCTTTGGCCTTTTTTCAAATTTACATTGATTATTCATCTTTGCTTTTGAGGTTTTCAAAAAGTGATTTCCCTTCTCTTTTTATAGATTTGGGTTCTTGTTTGAACTTGTGTTAGAATCATTCTAACATTTGGATTCTTTAAATTCTTGCTTGAGTGCATGTTTTGTTTGGATTTTTTGATTTGTAATCCTTTACCTCTACATTGAAATCTTTCATTGAAAGTAAGGAAGAAGAAAACGTTTCATTTGAAATCATTTCATTGCATTTAAAAACAAACAATAATTATTGCATTCTAGTTAGTGGGTGGAGCATTTTTTAGCTTGCCAAGAATCGTGTATCCTACAACTTCTTTGACTCATATAGGAAACACCTTTTTCATTCAAAGAGTATTTCATGTTTCTTGCATTGAATGTTACACTTGCTTCTTTGCTTGAAACCTCTTTCTCCTTTCTGTACATAGGATTCATCGAAACTAAATATTGCATTCCATTCATATTTTATTTTGAAGTCTTCTTGGAGTCAAAGTGATCACATCATAAGTTTCACTTCCATTTAACCTTTTGAGTAACAACAACCATAAAAGGAACAAGTGCATAATCTAAAATCAATTAGACTTTTTTCTTTTATAGAAAACCAACAAGTCTAAGATTTTAGGGCCTTGGTTGTAGGGTGGAGTGTAAATTTTTGAAGGCCACTGAAACAAAACTAGGGACATTAATGAGTGAAAATTCATAAGTAAATTTAAGTGTGTGTTGGGAAATATCCTCTCACACAGGAGTCAAGTGGAAGGAGAAGTCAATAAGATTTCTTGGACTAGTCCCCAACACTCTCTCTCAATGAGGTTACATGAGTCAAGGGGGAAATATTAGTAGTGTCAAGTCCTCAGGGTAACACCACTATCTGAGTTTCTTTGGGTATAAGACATTTTTCGTACATTCCATTCACTGAATCCCTCTCCCGCGACTATTCTTCCCAACCACCAAGTGAGAAGTGGTATCCCTAGTTTATTTTCCTAGGTTACATGCCCAGGTGACTGCAGTGGTTGTACTATCAATATCTGAGACAGATGTACAACACACAATTTCGGATCGTTAGGAGAGTACTAGGTTGTGTCTGGTAGTTGCATCTATGGATGTCCATTATGAAGTAGTTGTGGGTAACTATCTCTCATTTCTTCATTTACGACCTCATCTCCCGTCTCCAGAAGATCGTTACTTACTTTCTCACTATCATCAGGGAGTTGTTTTCTTTCTCTTATCTTATAAGGACTTTTGTAGTGTGTGTTCTTTGATTTAGCAGACCCTAGGTTGTTTCTGTGTCTATGGAAACAGTTATGGAGCCTGCCAATCAAGGAACCCCTTTATATGGGGATCCTCATCCTTTTCCTTCTTTTGGAAATGTTGGTCCTCCTTACATTGCTACACTGAGTCTTCATGAATTCACTATAGGGTTACCGGTATGGTTGTTTTCCACTCTGGTGATCCTGAATGCTCCTGGTGCTTTGAATGAAAACCCTCCACCCCAAGAAAATCAACCTCATGTTGACCCTTTTCCTTCTTTGCCCATCAGGTCTTCTTCCCTTTCTTTTTCCTCACCTGGTGAAAGTATTAATCCTAGTAACTAGGAGGATAAGAAGAAGAATAAGAAAAGGAAGATTAAGAAGAAGAAAAATAAGTAAAGGGTCAATCAACCAACCAATTTTAATCATGATGGGAGTGCTGATAATATTGACAAGCCTACAAACACACGTCGCAAGCCCAAATTTCCTTTCAAGATGTGTAAGGGTGACCACCTTCTTAAGGATTTCCTTGGTCTTCCAAAGGTCTTAGAAGTTTGGTCCATGGGTTCCCAACAACCTGCATCACCAACCTCTGTACATCATGTTGATGATAACCCATAAACCAGTGACCATACGGTTAGGGGTAAAAAGGGCAAGGTCAATATTTCTTGTTGGTTATGCAAGGAAATGTACCGCACTTACCTTTTCCCTCATATGGATGAAGCTTCAAAATTGTTGGAAGACATTGTTGTTTCCCAGCAACAACCTCCAACTGCTTCCCATGATTCCTCTCCCGAACCACCATTGGTTGATGAAGCAGTCGATCTGATTCCATAATTAGTTGATCCCACTCTTACCTTGGAGAGTCAAGTCGATACCACTTAGATTTTTATCGTCACTTCATATTCTTACGGACAAGGGGGAATTTCACCCGTTTCCACGGAACCCCCTCCAAGTACTGAGGTCATTTCCTTTGATTGAGATAGACTGATAGAGCCCTGTCTTCCTTCTTGCATGCCTTTCTATACCATTTTGCAGGTTTTCGATAGGAACATATATTTCACTATTATAGACGAAGGTGCTTCTACTAGCATTTTATCCTTGGCAAGATATTGGTTCAACTCAGCTTGTGTCGGTCACCCATCATCTGATGGATTTTAATACAAGAACTAGTGAACCTTTATTAATCCTTCCTCAGATGCCCATTCCTTAGCATGGAAAACTGTCAATATTGATGTTATGGTAGTTCAAGGTCCCTTGGATTTAAATTTTCTCATTGGATGGTACTATTTCTATGCTATGAAAGTTGTCGTGTACACAATATTTTGAGTGATGCATTTCCCTCATGATGGAAACATTATGACTCTTGAACAACTTTAATTTGTTAGTATTTATCATTTGTTAACTATCAACCATCCGACCTCCCTGAGTGTTCCTTATATGCAAGTGGTATCCCCCCTACCACGGGCTAATTATGTGGCATCATATCCCATGTGTTCAAATTTGAATGAGAAGGAGCCTCTCTCTGTATGCTCACCTTATTTAGAATTAGATACGATAATTGACATGGTGAACCACTCAATAGGGGATTTGGAGCCTAATCTTCCCCTTGTTACCCCTACTAAGTCCCTTGACATGTATTCCTTCCGTACCATTTTGCTTTCGTATAATGAAGACCTCTTGGAAGCCATAGTCAAGGGTTACGATCATAGTTCTCATTTCTATGTCAATTTCGTTAAAAATGAAACAGAGGATTACGAGAAAATTTCCCATTTTAGTGTCAAGCTCGTTAAAAAATGAATCAGAAGGTTTACGAGCATAGTTCCCATTTCTGTGTCAAGCTTGTTAAAATATGAGACAGATAACCATGAGCGTAGTTCATTTTCCGTGTCAATCTCTTTAAAAAATGAAACAGACCCCCCTCCAATTGAGTCGAGTCTTTCACTAGATCTCGTAAATGTTGAGTCAATTCTTTCACTAGATCTCATAAACATTGAGTCGAGTCTTTTGCTAGATCTCGTAAATTTTGAGTTGAGTCTTTCACTAGATCTTGTAATTGAACCTTCATTTCTTCTTCTTGTGTTATTTGATCCTCTTTCTTCCTCTCCCTTTGGTGAACCTTTTCCTATTAGTATCGAGAAATTTGATTGGGTGTCGAAGAAGAATCATCGAGCGAAACGAAGCTTGGGGGGCATGTCTCTAGCATCTGGGCATCATGCTAGAGTTAAGCCAATATCCTTTGTCAGTTATGTTGGGGGAATAGTACCAACCTATGAACATCATGTTGGGAATAAACCCACCGATAGGTATTATTTCGAGCATCATTTTTATTATAGTTTCAAGGTCGTGTAAAAATGAAACTAACCCTGAGCACAGTTTTGTTTCTGTGTCAAGCTTGTTAAAAAATGAAACATGGGATCCTTTGACATGTATTAATTTTGTAGAATTGTACTTTAGTCACATAAATACCTCTTGGAATACATGATCGAGAACCCGAGCATAGTTTATTTTATATTTTCAAGCTTGTGGAAAAATGAATCCCACACCAAGCTTAGTCTTTGTTCTTTCTCATGCTCGTAAATACATGAGAATAGGTTACCAAGCTTAGTCTTTTTTTGCTCTCATGATAATAAATACATAAGAATAGGTTACCGTGCTCAGTCTTTGTTCTTTCTCGTGCTTGTAAATACATGAGAATAGGTTACCGAGTATACTTTTATCACTTTTTCAGACTCATAAAAACTATACGAAAAATGAACTCTTTGGAGTCTCCCTTAAGCTCTTTTCATACTCTCTAAACATGAAAATATTGTCGAGCGAGCTTGTTTCCTTTCACACTAGTTAAAATCACTTGAAATGGAATCTATTCAGTGCAATTTTAACCCTTTTTCAGATCAGACAAACTAATGACGAAAAATGAATACTCTAGTCAATCTTGATTACAAGAGTTCTACCTTGTATTGTTTTACACTTTTTCGATCTTGGGGGACTAAATTTATGAAAAATAACACCCTTGGATTCTTCTTTAAGACCTTTTCATACTCTCTAAATGTGAAAATATCGTCAAGTTTACCATCTCCAGGATCGTAAAATGATACATTGAAGGACCCATATGGGATATATGGGATCGATACCCCTCCTTCGGGTTCATTAAACATGTGATGAGGGACTCATCGAATATGAGCTATACCGATCATTTGTTATCCTCCTCAATCTCGCTAAAAAACAAAGAGGTACTCGTCATTCATGGTTGGGGGGGAATTGAAGGAAGTGGGTCAAGTTTATGGTATTCTTTATGGCAGTTGTTTGTTGTCACCCCTGAACATGGCACATGTTTGTGTCTTTTCTTACAGTTGGGTAATCTACTTGTCTCTTATTCGTACCAATCACATGATTTATCCCTACTCCTTCATTCAAAGAGTTCCCCGGTGATCGTTGCACTATGTTTTGGTCCTTATCTACTCAAGTCAATGTTGCCAAGTCACTTATTGTACTACACAATGTTTAAGGGAAGTTCCAACTTAATCAACCATTTTTCAGTATCCCTTTCTCGTTTCAGTAAGTTTCCATTTTATATATCATCTCATATCACTTTCCTATGTAATTTTATGTGTCAATGATGGGGGATAAATCATGGCCCTCATTCAACGAGTTTGTTCCTATCGACTTCAACACATTATCTGGGAATTAGACTTAGAAACTAATTAGTACCTTGGAATCTACATTCCTCAATGGCAAGTTTCCCTGCTTCCGAAAATAGTTTTACATCATTGACCTTCGATCGAATGATTCCACAAGTGTTCGACTTCATCTCATTTGTTCACATTCATTGGAATGTCATAGGGTACCTTGGGAGTCATTGTCATCATTAGTGATTTCCCTCACACTTGTTAATGGTATGAATCAATGACCGGTAATCAAGTGGTTTCTACCATGTTCGACATCATGACATCTATTCACATGGTAAGATTCGTACCATTGTGGGCTCAAGATGAAGACCCTGGGAACTCCTCAGACACCCAAGTTGTGATGGAGACTATTTGAGTACTTAGAAGATTATAGTATCATCATCATGTTGTCAAGCTCATTAATGTATATGTTGTCACATAAATCCACTTTGTATTGGTCTGTGGCTATGTTATTTTCATATCATAGCTCCATTTTGTATTATTTCATGGCTACAACCCGATTGAGTCATGGATGTATGGATCCATGTTGTATATTTAGCGTCCATATCCTTTGTGAGTACTTTCATGGATCCGCAGTGTATTGGTCGGTGACCATGCTTTGAACCAGTTTATTTTGAGCATCGGAATGCCTACCTCAGGGATGATATGTATATAATGTTTGATGTTTATTTGCAGCTTCCACCAGGCTCTCCTATTCTAGCACCCTTTGCACACATATTTTTAAAGTGTTTGGGTCGTCATCTTTTCTTCTGAACTCACACTTTAGGGCGTATATGTTACACACCTATTTGTCACACTTAAGTGAGGGAGTGTTTGTCATGATCCCCGGACATGTTGGGGGAGAAATTTATCAAATGAAGGTCAAAATACTATGTGCACGTGTATTATTATTTTTTATTGAAAAAAGGAAATTAATTGAGTGTGAGATTCCACCTCACATCTAGTTTCCTAATCTCAAGGAGAACTTGAGAGTCTCATGGATGTTTGAGATATTTTCTCAAACCTATATCCTAATTTGATGGATCTTGAGAGATATTTCCTCCCTAAAATCCTTGAGAGATATTTTCTCCCTAAAATCCTTGAGAGATATGTTCTCCCTAAAAATCTTGGAAATCCCAATTTAGTGGATCTAGTTATTGATCTTCTCCTTGGATTGTTGAGTTAGTTCTCATATGGAAAATTATTTAAATTCCTTATGTGAGAGCTTAGGAGGGGGAACTTCGAAATATCATAACTCTGATCTTGTGACATTCAATAGGGAGGAGGGCTTCCAGAGTGTCAAACCTTTGATCATGTGAGGAGGTAGTTCATAGCATCATACCTATCGTCTGGTAATGCATGAAGGGGATGGAAAAAGGAGATCTTGGAGGAATTGTTGCAGCATCATCATTGAGGTTGTAAATCTTCCATTTATTTCCATTTGTAATATAAAAATTGGCCTATTTCTCTTAATGTCTACATTGTTCATTTCATGAATGTTTTTCTTTGTCTTGTTTAAGTCCAACATAGATAAATATACTTTTGTATAACGATATATAGTAGCAGAAGAGGATTTCCTTGTATCTTGCAGGAAATATACTTCCACATCAGGAGCTTGGACATCAAGTTTAAAAATTGGATCATCGAGGACAACCTACAGGAAAGAGGTAAGCCATCTACCTTTTCCTCTTTCTCTCTCTCTCTTCTGATTTCATTAATGAACATATAAATTAGTCTTAATGGGAAGTGAGTGTCCATTTGTTTTCCTTCTGTATTGAATCGAAGGAAACCCGATCCAAGGGGAGTTCAACCTATCCACAGGGGGAATTTCTCACAAAAAATTCCTATACTAAAATTTCTACCTCCTATCTTGAAGCAACCACCTCCTACTTTCATGGAATCAAGAAAGAGGTGGATAAGAGACTCCTCAAATGCTAACCACTTTCATTTTTGGAATGAGAAAAATTCAAATTCAGAGAGGGGGGATTGAGAAAAATAAACTTCTTCAAGACAAAATGAGTTTTTCCATGAAGAAAAACTAGTGTGCCTTTTATGTGAACCATGGAGATATGGAAGACAAATTTTTCAGCCCTAAAAATACCCCCCTAAATTTTGAGTAAAACTTGGGGCCACTCCTTCTTCACTTGTCTAAATATGTTTCTTCTTTTAGATTTACAACAACCTTGATTCCTCATCACCTTGCATCCTGATTATTCATTTATATGGTTAAGCCAGATGATCCTTCATGTTCTCCTTACCATATTTTGACTTTCTTTATTTCCTTCCCTGAACTTTATTCCTCATTTGAGTTTTTGGTTTCTTCCCTTCCTTAAGATTTTCTAAATTATTTTTTTTTGCCCGAACTCTTTTGGCCATCGATTTTCAAAGCATGGCATATTTCAAAATTGGGCAAATTCTTTACCTTTGTAACTAGGTTTTCTCTTGATCCTAAAATTGGTCCCAATCTCTAATCGATGCCCCCTTTTATATCCATCGAATTCGAGTTTTTTTTTTTATTCAATTTCATTTCTCTTTCAAATCCAAGTTTCTTTTTGAATCTCATCTTTGAGTCTTTTAATGTGTTGTTGACGGGCCAGAATGACCCATTCAATCAGATGAGGGAAAATGCTCGATGACAAGTCCCAATCAGACCTACACTCATTTGGAGTAGTGTTTCCCACGAGTTTATGGGCCTCGATGACGCTCAAAATTAAAAGAATAAAAATGGGAAAGACAACAAACTTCTCCCCAAACAGTTCTAAATAATTCTAAGGCTAAACTAACTAAGAGCTAACTAATTCTAACCTATCCTGGGAGAAAAACTAATAGAATGACTACAAATAAAGATAACCATCAGAACCAGAAATAATTCATGTATTCTAATGGTAAATGGAATAAATAATGCTACATATGCATAGGCAAATAGTTGCACCATACATTTATAACATCATTTTTGTACCCATAAAGAAACATCTGATGGCATGAGTAAACAACATAAAGTGCAAAAAAAATTCATACAACAGAATCCTATCTACTCAAGAAAAAGATAAATGCATCAAGAGTAGTCTCTACTACATCCATCAAAGCCACTTATTTCTGAAATACCTCCTGCTCTTTATTCCTTATAAGTAATAGTACCATCATGTTTTACAAAGGGAAAAATTAAAGATACATTCAACTAGCTCCCTTTTGTAGAACAAGAGAGAGAATCTTCAGTTCTCATGACCATTTGTTTCATTTTTCCCTAATTTTGTCTTTTTTTACATTTCAAATTTCTATGGAATTTTGAAAATGTAGATGTAGGATTTACAAATGTGAGTTGAAGAGACTCTCGAGTGGTTACATTCACCCTATGATAGTTTACCAATGATATATAATTAAATTTATTATTCACTCTGCCTGTTGGGTCATTTTCTAAAGTTCTTGTGTTGTTCTGGGAATTTTTAGCTCTGATATGTTGAATGATATCATTTTTTCTTGTTCTCCTCTATCTCATACTTTAATTGAGCTATTTCTGGCTCAATTCCATTTTTGGTAGCTCAAGATAAGATTGTTTGAAGTTTGCATGTTCGGTTCTTCATCTAAATTCGGGTTATGTCTATGTTTTGCATTTTCGAGCAATTTACACTCTCAATCTTCCCCCATTTTCCATTCCAACTTGTTATTCTCTTCTCCATATTTTTATCTAGCTATCATATGATTGATTGCGTTACTCGTAGCCCCAGATATGACTTCTTGAAGTTGGTATGGCCATTTTTCCCCCCAAATCTGTGGTTGTCAGTTTTCTATATTTTCTGATGCTTATATCCGTTTTTATACCTAGATACCCATACCAATGTGTTCCTTTGTCTGATACCTTTCCAATGATGTATCACAGGCCTCATTCTGTTTACAAATTCTCACTCAACAACCATTGACCATGCTCGTGGGTTAATCTGGACCCTTAATTATTGAAGCTGCAAAAGAGAAAACCCACTAGATCAACGGTTTTGGTCAATTGTCCATCGAACCTTGAAAATGTTAGAGTGTGCATTTAAAACTTTGCATCGGATTCTTCCTATCTTCTGTTCAATTCCCATCTCGACGTATTAACTCTGAGAGAGAGATCTAGTCGTTCAACAAATCTAGAGAAATCTACATCATCCATCAAGGGAGATATTTCTAATTTTTCTCTAATGTGTCAGTTAAAAGGGATAGAAGAAAAGAATCGAATAATATTCCATCTTCGATGCGCATGCTAAGGCTATCCCGAAAAAAGTGATGACGTGTAGTCGGAGCTAATCATTCGGCATCCAGAAAATTTGTGAAGTTTCAACGTATCGACAAGAGGTACCGAGAAATATTCCCTTATAGCTCCATTTTCCATGCGAAATATCTGGATCGTCCTTTCAGTGACGATCAACGGTCATGATTAAAATTCATTCGAAGTCTGAAGGAGATTGTTCGGAGTGTGAACTCCAACCATTCAAACTTATAACCCAAATATTGTTGCACAAAAATATCCAACCATTCACTCAGGGAAAATATTGACGGCTCGACAAAGTTTTGCTTTGGCAATCTACTCTAGGTTTAAGCTTGTGAAAATTTTCAAAGTAATAACCCCGTGGTTCCGATGTTGGTTTCTTAGAAGGAAAAGGGGTTTAGCTTCAAAAGAGAATGCGTAATTCACTAAAGAATTCAGTGGAAAACAACATTGCTATGTGAAAGAAGAAGATAAGGATTCGATCTGAGGCAACGAAGGAACATTCACAAACTGAGGAACTGAAATAAATTTATGTTCTTTTGGTATTGTAGCCATAAGGCCATCAACTTCCGAGAATGAATGAATTTCGTCAATCGAGTGGTGAGTGAAATGAAATCCCAACCATTCATTGGGGGAGGGATGTTGGAGTGATTTGCGATATTATGAGTAGATGTACTATGATGGAGAAGGACTGTGACAATGAATAGTGTGAATTCCAGGTACAATGAAGCTCTGACGTCTTTGTCGGAGTAAGTGATCGAAAGGATGGGAAGAAGATTCAGGACAAATCTTGACGATGATGAGGATGGGTGGTGGGTGCCACATTATTATTAATGCTACGTCAGATGACACATGAGAGTGTGAGTCACACGGATTCCACATGGGAGTGGGAAGAAAAGGTGAGATTTTGCTTAGGAAACTTTAGGAGGCCATAACTTTCAATCCAAAACTTGGATTTAAGAATGGTTACATTCGTTGGAAATCTCTCAATGGTAAAAATACAACTATGATATTTGGTTAGAAGAAATAATAGAGGAAAAGAAGGATAAAACCCAATAGGCCTTGGGCCCAGGTTTCGGGAGAGAGGGAAGTCCAAAAGAAGAATTTGATAGAGATCAATCCAAAGAGACTTGGGGATAGGTCTGTAGGAAATGTGGATCTAATAGCCTTGGAAGCTCAAGACCTTAGGGAAAAAGGAAAAGGGGAAGCTCGGTAAGGATCAAATTCAAGGTTCTAGAAAAAAGATCAATATATTTTCCACATGCCTCTCAATGTTGGAGTGGTTGTGCGAACAAAGTGGCTCTGCAAACCTTCTCCTGCAAAAAAAAAGAATGATATCATCCATGGAATCAAGGAAGACTAGCTAATATAATAAACAATATATTCCCTTCCTTTAAACCAACTTATGAGAGAGTGTTAAGTTTATTGAAAAATAATGTGATGACTGTATGTGAGTGTCTTAAGAATACATATGCTAATTCGAAATAAGAGAGTAGGATATGTATGTGAGAGCACATAGTATGAAGTCATGCAACATAACATGTTAGCAAGAGGATGTTGAATTTGAATTAGGAAATTAGCAAATAATCAACCACAACCTCATCCAAGACATGCAATAGAACATCAAGCCATGTAGCCAAATAGGATCATCAAGTACTTCGGAATCAACATAAGGTCTGGAGACAACATGTCAAGTCCATCATACAACTGTCAAAAAACATAACAGTGCAATAAGAATTATGAAGACATTTGAAATCATCAGATTGGGAGGAATAGTCATCACCCATCAAAGATAATCATCCATCAAGATAAAAACCCCATCTCCTTCAAAGTAGGAAAATGGATAGTGTTATCACTCCAAGAAACTCCTTAGGGTTGTAAGCTAAGGATGCTTGGTAACTTAAGAAATCAATAATCAATGTGTGTGGATCAATGGGATAACTGAGGATGGCTAATGAACTTAAGAATAATAATCAATGTGGATCAATGGGATAACTAAGGATTTATAATGAGAAGAACAACTTATCATGCATTCAAATAATACAGTTCTTTTAGAAATCAATGATCAAACAAAGTAATTGAAATAGGGTATGAAGAACACTATTCTAGATAACCAAGTACATTGACATGCAAGGTCATACAAGATAATAAGAGATCATTCAATTCGAATACATGAGCTGTACTAAGAAGATGACGCCTAATAGTCGAAAGCTAAATTGAATCGAGTTACAGAGCAATGAAACACATGAAAAAATCTGATATTAGTAGCAAAAGAAAAACTGTGATTCATATCAAAAATAAGAGTCTAAGTACATAGGCCAAAATGTATCCAAGATTGAACCCTTTATCAAACTGAGTTCCTAGGCTTCATAGACTTTACAAACAGTTTTCAGATCCTCAAAACATGGATCAATCAACTAAAATAGTAAGTAAAAATATGTTGTAAAAGAAGTGGGATACTTCCTCAAAAGGAGGTCAACTCGGGGATTTTCCTTTGCTGACGCTGATGATGTGGAGACAGCCTCCAAGGCTAAAGTTCTCTTCTTCTGCTGAGGCCAAGTCGAATTGGTTGAGCTGGCAGGATACTTTGTCTTTTAGTTCAAAGGAAATTATCCTTTTACCTTTGAAATCGTTCGTTTCTTCATCATAGACCAAAAATAGATGTCGGAATGGGTGAGGAGCATCCATAAGACACGACAGGCATTCCATATCATTTTCATCTCGAAAAACTCGACCGCAAAACTTGCTCAAATTCTCGCACACAAATACTGCGGTTGACCGTATACATTTTCTCTGCGTGAATTAACCACCGAACGGGTACTTTCGTAGGTTAATGAATGCCGCTCACTGGCCTAAACCACCAAAGTCGAAAATTTCCAAAGAACAATTGGGAAAATCCTTTTCACCGGAATGTCCGCTTTGCACGCTCAGTTAGTCGATTTTCATCTACGTATCGTAATATTTTCCCACGGCGTACAATCATATTTGATTTGGAGTTAGGGTTAGCAGGTCCTTCAAGATTAGGTATATTTCCTTCAAAAATGTTGGTGCGTCTTTGAGAGTTAACATTTGGCTCCAACTGAAACTACTAGGTTCTTTGAAACCTCGCAGGGAGGTTTCCAAGAACCTAGTAGACCTTGTGCCTTTAGTAGTTATCCATGGAGCTGTTTAGCCTCTTCGGTGGTTACACGAGCACACACACGGGCTCACTTCTAAAACCAATCGAAAAATGAACTTACTCCAAAAACCTAAAACTGGATGAATTGACATATGCAAAAAGAATATCATTCTCGCCTGCTCGGTGACTTAATTTTCTTGGTGACTCCATTGATTTGTTCATTTTTATTTCCTCTAACATGTAGGGTTACCTCAAGCCAGCTTCCTTGCGTCGCTCATTAGATGGTCAATGTGTACAACCGCCTTTGTAATTTCTATTGCAGTAGTTTCCCATAAAATCCTTCACCTTAGAATAGTAGACATCCTTCAGTGAAAATCTTCTTCCGAAAAAGACCTGCAAGAAAGTTACATATGCAAAAAGGAGGCTAAAATGAATGGTAACAGATATTTGTAAAGCCCTAGATCCGGTAGCCACAGCCAAATGCAGATATTGTTTTCAACAAAAACAGTGCACCGATGTAGTTGCCTATATATATTCCGCCCCGCCAAAGTTGATGCGCCATTTTGCAATTTCAGGTAATGGTTCAATGTCACAAGAACATTGACATAAGCCGCCCCTTAATCAGAAAGTCTTGGGATCCTTTACGTCCTCCTTAAAGAGCCAAGCATTTTAAGATCATTTGAAGAGATTTTGTTACAAAGCAGCTCTTCCTCACTAAGGTTTTCCACGCAAGTGAAGCAAACAGCCACACACCTCATGTACATGCACTTTTGACTCTGGTTGATCTCCCAAAAGTAAAGTCCCTAATTGATATAAAATACTAGGATCTGCCTCCAATTCTCAGTATGAGGTCAACAGGAATATACACCATGACTATCTTCCATAATTAGGAGAAAAAATGAGGATTTTCACCAATCGCATATTTCATCCCTTCCGGAAACATAATGAGGAAACTAAGTTTCACCACCACTAGCATTTTCAAAGGTATAGAAATATAGTAAAACCACAAAGACCCACTGAAATGTGTGAACAATTATAAAGAAGCCACAGATAAGTCTAAAATAACAAACTCAAGTCAAGAAGCTACCAACGAGGATGTTGCCACCGTTAACTCTCCAGAAACCTTTCGATCGCATCAAAAAAACGTTAACAATTTCTGTACAAAAAATCATTTTAGATTTCTCCTTCGACATTTGCAAAAATCCAACTTGTTTCCATCTCAAAATAGTTGCCAAAAATCATTTGGCCATCTTTTTAAATTCTTATATACCAAAAATGAATTTGAAACTGAATAGATAATTCATCATCTATCCCTCATGAATGTTTTCAAAAGATTTGGATCAGCAAACCCTTGATCTGTGCAAAATTTCAAGCATCCTGGTTATCACAGACTTTTGGCATAAGAGATTATTGAGTTCAAAGTTCTATCCAATCAGTGCTAAAGCCCCTTTCGCTGGTTAATGAGCCGGTCCTCGGGTTCATAAACCAATCGAAAATCAAATCACCGCCAAAATCAAAATCAAAACTTTATTTGCTCATACGATTGCATTTTTGTCCCTCTAGGCTCATTTCCATATTTGGATCAGATCCATGACGTTGTATAGAAATCTGCAACTATTGCTGCTTAACATTATGCTTTTCTTCAAAAGAAATCATCGTGGTAAAATCCTCAGAATGTCCTAGTGATTTTGTGACCAACGTTGTAGGATTGGCATTAACATTCAAAACAAATGTCTACTCCATTAGTATATCCACGCCCAGCTTGGCTTGAGAAGAGATGATACTGCTGAGAACTTAAAAGTATTTGCTTCTGTGGAGATGAGAAGTTGAATTGCCGCTGATTCTACTCCAACATTGAATCAATGTATCTTCACCATAGATGTAACTTATAGATGCTTTTCAATTTCTGTCTTCAGGATTCCTCAAAAACTAGATTTGATTGACTAACGAGCCAATTGCTCTGCCATCCATAATCTTTGATTGCCATCTTACCTTTCCAGGTCTGTTCCTCTTGTTCTCTCGCTTCTTCAATTAAGTTTCCAAAGCAGCTTCCCTCTTGTGACTTGCAATAAGATCCCTTCTATTATCAGTTGTTATATTTCTGCTAATCTTTTGTATATTTATGAAATGAACTAAATATCACAGAAAGCTTCAAATCAGACTCAGTCAATTCATGTAGATTGTCAAAGACATGACTCATCACGGACTTGAGAGTTGTAGTTTAGTCCCTGACCGATCTCTTTTAATTTTTTACGGGTTTCCAAAGCCTCCTTATGCATTCCCGCCATGGAATAAAGAGTCACTATCAACGTTGGCATATTGTGGGGGATTCCACTTTCTCGTGTAGTTTCAAGCTGATTTACTGCCTCCAATGAAAGACCTCCTTTCTTCAAAATTGTACCCAATGTTTTGTATGTGACATCATCAAGTAAAACCTTTTCCTTTAACATCTGCTAGAAAATTTTAGTAGCTTCCCTCAATCTTCCATCTGCTGCATACAGTCCAAGGACATTATTAAAAGACAACTGATCTATGAGAAACCCCAATTCCTGCATCTCTTTTTAAATTTCGATGGCTTGGCTAAGTCTGTCGATATTTTTGTATAGACACGCCATTATGGCATAAGAGAATTCATTAGTCTTTGCCCACTTGCTTTTGAAGGCTGTCATGTAAATATAGACTCTACCACCTAATTACGACCCTTTGCAACCCGCAGAGATGCATGCCCGTCAAAAAACGTACCGTTTTACATTTCAGTAGAAAAGGAATCCACAGCTCTCTTTAAGAGGCGATTGTACAACATTAGTTTGGCTCTGTATGATCGCATCTCCGATCACCTTCAGAAGTGCCTCCAACACTGAGACAAAGCAGCATTACGCAAGATATAATGTTATAATCCTCAACAACCAACATGCATCGCACGATTTTAGTGAGATGAATGCTCGAAAATTTGAACCATTCAATACTAGAAACACATAGGTGTATGATAGATTCTCTCTGGGATCTTGATCACCTGTCGCTACTTTTAAACGAAACTGGAACTTGAGATGCGCGCCCATGGGAGAGAATCATGGGATAAACAACTGATCTCGGACTTTCTGCAAATCCCATCAAATCCGGAGCATGCATGACGATCCTCACAATATTCACGCGCCGAATGGACAACAGATGCATAACCACGTCCTCCTACCGTTGTAATCTCTTTGATTTGGGCCATAACGGGCAATTTTTTTGACTAGACTATGAACTTGGCACCTGTTTTGGCAGCATTACGTTTAAATCTTGATCCAGACGGAGCATTCACCACAAAGTCTTTGTAATATGGAGTAGGCAAGCTCAAAAAGATTGAGACTACCGATGGCAATTTGGCTATTAGTATAGACGTTAAATATCAACTGCTAGAGAGATAGGCTCACAATATCACATAAGTGCATACGAACAAAATAGTTAAAATCCAGATCCACAGAAAACATCCAAGTGATGTTAAAATCGGGGTTGAATACATTTGCTTTTGCCATCTCATCTGCCGTGGAATAGACAAAGTTTGAAGTACCCTCGACAAACGTGGATCAAGGTGCTGTATGTAATGTTGCCGGTGCGGACACCGACAGATGAAGGTATCACCACAGGGTCAAATATCTTTGATCAGGTACCCAAGTTCCTCCAAGAGTGTCATTCGTAGGTGTGACCAGTTTACCCCCAACATTGATCTTGTATGCTGTCTCCAAAGCATATCCAGGGAGTCCAACAAAGGAGCAGAAGGAGGCAAAGTAGTAGGTTGGTTAGCCATCAATTCATCCGGAACTGAAACAACCTCAATGGCATTTATGAATGCAAGGGAATTGCCAGTAGGAGCAAAGGTCAATGTCAAGCTATCAAAAGTCACATTGATCAGGTACTCTTTAAATAAATACAGGGAGTTCTTTGCATATCAACCCTGTGATCATCTCTCAAATGATCCACTAAAAGGGAATATCTCCAACTGTCTTGCATTCAGAGTCAACATGTGGGCAGTTGTATGGCCTAAAAGTGTACTGAGCTTCATGATTTAATTTAATGTAGTAAGGAAATATCTCTTGACAACCATGGCTTTAATACTCAGGCGAGTTCTAGAGAAGCTTCACCTTTCACATATTTTCATTCTAATATTACCAAGTTTAAAATTTCCACAGTGTGGGATAACTTCAGTTGTTGACCTTGATTTACATCTAGAGACAGTGTATGACCATTCAGACACTCCAAGGTGAATGGAGATACATAGAGTTGGTGCGCATTCAGACATCTTGTACCATGGAACCCGGATAGCAACGACTTAAGGCTTCGACTTACGGTAATATTTTATTTCATAAGCTTCAATCGCTCATTTATACCATGGGGCTGCAAACTTCGAAAGATCCATCTTCCAGAAGGGAATTCACTTTACAAGGCAATATATTTCGTCACAATCCAACAGAAGATGGCTTTTCTGCCCGCTTCAATATCCAATTAATAATCGGTAATGTTAAACGATTAAGTAATTTCTAGGTTTTCTAAGGCAGAGGCAACCTTATTTTGCTTATTTAGGAGATCAAACTGAAAAGATCTAATTGTTTGTGTGATGAACTTATTCCTTTATCTATTCTTACTCTAACACCTTAATCGCTTCTTAATCATCGCGGAACTCATGGTTTCCAATGAAGCCATGTCAGGAGATGATTTACTGATAAGTTCCTTGATCTAGACCCAAAAAGTGAAGGAAGCCACATCATGTAATAAAGAGGTTTGAAAAGCTGATAAGGGAAATCTTCTTCTAACCCAAATGCTTTAACATACTTACTGCTTATTGATTGGAAATAGTTGGCAATGTATCATAAAAGCCTGGAAGAAATACCTCTTTGAACTCTGCTCCAATCGTGAAATTGAAGAGATCCCGGAAACTACCTTTACTAATCAATTTTGTTGAATGCGTACAATGATCTCTCACGGGAGTAGAAACATATAAGGTGTATCGCCGGAGCATGGACCGCTCAGTGCCTCGCCACCATCACTCTCTTCATAAGTGCTGTAATTTGCCTTTGTCTTCAAGTCTGCAAAGTGTGGGCTGCCCATAACATGCTCTGCAGATTCAATATATTCGGGGTCATGATTCATGTGTTCTAGCTCTAAGATGAGATGTATCTTTACGCAACTGAAATAGGCTATCTCCTTCATCCTCCGCAGATTTGAAATTATCTTCTACTAATATGTCAATGTGCTCAACATGTTCAAAGTTTTCGTATGAACAATCTGATCGTCATGACAGCCATCTTTAATAAATGAATTTGATACCATGTTAGTAACATCCTCATGGCTATCATGATGTGAACCAACAATTTCTTGATCATAATGTAGAATATTTTCTTCAAATAATACCTTCAGGAACATCCGAATCCTAGTTGATGAATGAAATTCATGGAAACACTGGGGATAGAGAAGATCGGCTCGAAAATGATCCTTACAAAACACATGAAAGGTGGCATGGAAATCTGCTAAAGAACTGACACTTGCATTAGGTAAAGACCGACACCAATCATGGGCAAGGCAATCCTTCTAACGAAAAATGAAAAGCCGGATCTCAATATCCCCATGCACCACCGAACCGACGAGACAGTAGTCATGAAAGTCCAACAAATGCTCAGCCGGTACTTCCCACTCTTTTCCTCGGGAATTCAGGAAGACTGTTCTCCCATTCATCTCAGTGTACTTGATTAGGGAAACCATCAATGCTTGAAAAATCACAGAAATCATACATCTTAGCTAAGATCGCTCATACCGCTGAGTCGCCATCAATTCGGCCCTGTCGCCATAGATGATTAACAATCGATAGTAAGGTTCATTCTTGTCTATCATCGCTAGATCCTTTGTCGCTCTCCCGTGAAGATAAGTCAACTCACGGCGAATCCACACATTTGTTATCACTCCAAGAACCTCCTTAGGGTTGTAGGCTAGGGATGCTTGGTAACTTAAAGTAACTTGTTTTTGTGTTTTTGTACGTGTGGATCAATGGGATAACTCAGGATGGCTAATGAGAAGAACAACTTATCATGCATTCAAATAATACAGTTCTTTTAGAAATCAATGATCAAACAAAGTAATTGGAATAGGGTATGAAGAACACTATTCTAGATAACCAAGTACATTGACATGAAAGGTCATACAATATAGTAAGAGATCATTCAATTCAATTCATGACAAATAAGAAGTTGATGCTTCTATCAATGAGCTAAATTGAATTGAATTACAGAGCAATGAAACATATGAGAAAATCTAATATTAGTAGCAAAAGAAAACTATCATTCATATCAAAATAAGAGTCTAAGTACATTGGCCAAATGTATCCAAGATTGAACCCTTTATCAAACTGAGTTCCTAGGCTTTATAGCCTTTACAAACAGCGATCCTCAAACATGGATCAACCAATTCAAAAATAGTAAGTAAAAATCCGCTAAAAAGAAGTGGGATTACTTCAAAAGGAAATAACTTCTGATTTTCCTCATGTTTAATGTTGATGATGTGGAGACAGTCTTCCAAGGCTAAAGTTCTCTTCTTCCTACTGCCAAGTCTAATTGATTGAGTTGGCAGGATACCCTGTCTTTTAGTTCGAAGGAAATTACCCTTTTACCTTGAAATCGCTCTTTCTTCATCATAGACCAAAATAGATGCCGGAGTGAATGAGATAATTCATAAGACACGTATTGGCAAAGGTTCCAACTCATTTCATCCCCGAAAACCTTCGATCCGGTGTTATAAAACTTGCTCAAATTTACTACCTTCGGTTGGATCAGTATGATTTTCTCAGGTGAATTCAACTAATTTCTATGGTTAATGAATACGTTCTGCTCGGCCAAAACCACCGAAAATAAAATTTTTCAATGAAAATTGCCTTGGGAAAATCAATTTTCTCGTACCGGAATGTCCGTTTTGCACGCTCAAATAGTCGATTTTCATCTACAGATCGTAATCTTTCCAATGGTACAATCATATTTGGATTTGGAGCTAGGGAGCTAGTGAAAATTTCCCTTCAATATTAGGCATATTTCCTTCAAAAATGCCTATGCTTGAGAGTTAATGTGACACAGGTTCAAGCAAGAGACTGTGTAAATAGGGTTGAAATTAGTAGGGGGCCCTTACTTCTCTGTAAAAAGAAAAGTAAAGGTGACTTGTTGCGCTACAACAAATGGTGACACACTAGAAGAATCAATTATATATGTTAATAGAATTCTAGGGTCTATACTTCAGATCTGAATTTTAAATATAAGCTCAACAAACCACGACACCTTTCCAATAGCTATGGGTGCTCACCATGACCCAAAATTTTAAAATATATAACCCAATATTTCTAGTACTCTTGTAATCTAACACACCCATTTCAAAGAGCCAATTAATAAGATAAATTCTTTTACTAGTTGTACACTTCAAATTAGCTTTGGTTCAATCATGGGTTTTCACTTTTAAAACAAGAAAACAATTACATAAGTGTGTTCCTCATCTCTTTATTACCCAGAATTGATTTGCTACCCGCAAGCGTCCATAGCCCCGACAAAGTTGTCTTGGTACCATACAAGCATAGCACCATTTCCAACAGGCGTCCATAGACCACCTGGCTTACTTGTACTCTCCCAGGTAGTGATTTCAACTTCCTTTTTATTTCACAACATGCTCACCCTTTGTGGGTTTTAGACATAGATATGCATATGCACATAAGGTGTGAAGGAAGCATGGTGATACGAGATTTGTTTTGATTTGTTGAGTAGATTTTATACATTTTATTTTAACCCATGGGTCTCCCAAAACCATCATAGTATTTCCATCTTATTAATGTGAAGTGTATGGAGCTCAAATAAAAGAGTGGATAGACACTTTCCTATAATTATGGATTATCATGGTATGCTTAGTGGGCACATGTGTTCCACCACAACAATCAATTTGTACCCATAGATAAGAATTTCATGAATTTTCATTCAAATAGAGAATACCATGCATATTATGACTTGTAAAAAAATCTTTTTAAAGTGACCAAAATTACCAAACTCTTCACCAAAATTTAAATGGAAATCCTCAAGGAAGACTAAGAGGCAAATCAACTTAGGGAAATACTAGCAATCAAATCAAAATATGGGAGGAATCTGCATAAGTAGAAAAAAAAACTTAAAACAGTGGTGAATTCATGAAAATAAAACTAAACTAAAAGGAAATTTGAATCTAGAATGTCAGTCATCAAAAGGATGAAAACTAGATGAAAAAGATAAGAAGAGAAAACAACAACGAGTAATAAATATGGCAGTAGCAACAAAAGAAGTGTTTTCAATGGACATTTCATAGTAAGACGAGGGAAATCAACAATCAATAAAAGTTAGCTAATTAATATCAAGACCAATGAAAATATTCCCAGAGTCTCTAATCTAAAATGAAAACAAACCAAAGCACGAGAATTGATTATCTAATGGAAAGATTTTGCACACAATTCTCAAATCCACCAATAAGTATATGATTTTATTTTCGCTAGTGTGACAAAAAAATTCTAGGAATCAAGAAACATGGGTTAATGTAGATGCTCAATCAAAACGTATTTGAAAACCAATTTCATGAAATTCTCCATAAACCCACATGCTCTCAAGATTTCTTTACATAAGCAATTCCCTTGCAATTTTCAAAACGCTGAATTTTTTCAATAACATAAATTCCATATTTTCTCACCAAAGTGTCATTTTTCCTTTTCCATAAAACATAATTATTAATACCAAAGATTCATTTTGATAATGCAAAGAAATATCATAACTATGGAGGTTATCAAAATAGTCATCAAAATTACTTCAAATATCAATTAGATTAGAAACCAATATGTGAGTAAATAAATGGGAATATATTTATGATCAGCCGATAAGTTGGTGACAATGTTGATTTATCAATCCAAGAATATTGCAAAGGAATCTAAGCATTCAAGTTTCAGATTAACACTTCCCTATGTTGATTTTATTCCAAGAGAAAAAATCCAGAGTTGTTGGTTTCAAAATCCATTTTCCCAACCTACATAACAAAAGAGAAAGGTGTGATCATATCTTAGACAGTTTGGGAAGAAATCCTCCTCTTATTTAACTGGCTTATTGAAATGAGAATTAACTAAATTGAAAAGTAACGACTGGAATTAAAACTAAGTCTAGGAAAAGCATGCTAAGCTAAAATAAACTTGAACTAAATTGGTTTTCATAAAACTCTATGTGAAAGCCAGTGCAGTTATCAAGTATCATCCACTATGCATTCAACCAATCATCACAACCTTCTTCCTGGGCGATAATCACTAGGTGATTTCCCACATTTTCCCCTTCAACAAGAGACATAATGTCATTGATTGTTATGAGGTTTGGATCCCTGGACACAATGTCTTATTCCTGAAATCAAAGTCAATCAAATTAAGCAAACAAGACCATAAGACTTCAATCTCATTTATCATCTAAATATACCAATCCACCAATAAACGTTAGTCATAAAAAATATGATTGAAAACTTATCAACATTGCACCCCAAGGCATGTGTTTCCTCTGATTATGAATAAACTACTTTTGGGGCTCGAGGAGTGCTAAAGAGTTGGGCCCAATAGATTGATAATTGATAGCCCACAAGGAAATGATATCTTGAAAAATCACCATCATGGATAAAAAAGTAAATGATGAAGATTTGAAATTGAAATCTTAGAAGTTGCATTGACATATTTCATGAAGGTATTTACAACTCCCAAGAATTTTAATATATTCAACATGATATAAGTGTAAAGTTCTCATCCATGATAAAAATAAGATTTCTCAAGAATGTAACTTTAATAGGTAACCCAAAATCAACAAACCTAAATGATGAAAATATATTGTTGAAGAAAATATCAAGTATGAAAATCCATTGAATGGACAGTGGTGAGATTGAATCTTTGATCAATCAGTAAGTTAGTTAATAGAAATATTGGTTCCCAAGTAACTTCTAAAACAAGCATCAGCAGAGAGATTTAAATGACCACGTTGTCCAGAATTGTCAAAACAAATGCATCTAGATAGTGTGAATGAATATCTCTTGTTGTTGTGTATGAAAGGAAGCTTGAATGAAGAAATTTGCAAGATAAAATATGAAACTCATTCTTGAAAAATAAATTGAACAGAGCATAAGATATGTGCATCTAGTGCTTGGAAGTTAAAGCTAAAAGTGCTAACAAAAAAGAACTAAAATGAAATAAAAAATCAGCTAAGTTCATTATGCTAAAAAGGTCTAAACAGAAAAATTGTGTTGGTTGAAAGTGATGAAAGAAAAGAGTGGATGTGAAAGAAAATATTTGGATAACTCCAAACCCAAAGAAAAATAATCATCTCAAGAGATTACAAGTATTGGGAGTGGCTTGAATTTCAGATGGGCAGATTTTTAATACTCATAATTTAATATTAATATGTATGGGATAGCAAGATCCACCCTCATAATCAATTTCATCAAGAAAAATATTTCAGTTAGAATCATAATCATATGATGATTGAATATCTTTGAGTGCTCATTTTCATCCCAAAAGGAACTAAATAATATCTGCATTTTAACATATTCCACTTGTAAGATGAAAACATGCTTGAACAATATTTGACATGATGATCATGCATGAAATCATTGATCTAAAAGTTACCCATCACATGGAAGAAATTTGAGAATAAAATGAAGTAAATTTTTTCCCATATCAAAATTAAATTGAAAAATCCAATCAAGGGAAAATTAGTGGTCAATACTTCTATTTCTCTCCACCTCTTCTGAGAATCCAATTATTGATCAGCCAACAGTAATGAAAATAAAATGAAAACATAAAACTAATTAAAAACTAGAAAGAAAAACTAAACTATGCAAAGAAAGACACTAGTCTATCTACCCTACTCATTTCCTACGCTACTAATGGCTGAAAAATGAGCTATGTAAAATCATAATGCCAATGTAGACATCCAAGTAATCCCAATCCTACAAACATATGTTCAAGATAAAAGATTAGTGATAGAGCTTGGAATAAGAATCGACTAAAAGTAGGAAAAATTAACTCATGATAAACTCTATTCACCATATTAAATATATGATAACGATAATTCATGGGAAATCGTTCCAAGTAAGATATCTCCAACCATGCTTCAATTCTATTGTAAAATCTTGCACTTTTATCATAGAATTGATGGAAGGAGTTCGATGGAAAGTAACATACCAAATGAGGACCGTGCATAGAGTTTGTATAAAGTGTTTTTGGTGAGAGAATCTATGTGCTAACAAAATTGCTTATCCCTGAAAACAAACCAAAAGAATGAGGGCCTGACATAACCATCGGCATAGACTGAAGTGCCTCATTATCTTGGCAGTCCTCCCTAGACTCACACTTCAAGTAACCAACTACTTGAGATAGACTAGTGAGATCATATGATATGTATGGGTTAGGACCAACCATGGTATGAGAGATAATTTCGAAACAATGGTGAGATCAACTAGTATTAAAAATATTCAACAAAGGGCTACTTGAACAAGGAGATTCACTATTTATCAAAAAGGAAGAATAAAAAGAAGAAGACATCCTTCGATACACATTTGCTATGGAATTCTCTTCATCCCATGAAAAAGGTTGATAAGGGTGGGTTATAATAAGTTCATGGGAAGAGGCCTTATCCTCTCTATCTTCCAAATGCACATCACCACCATCAAGTACTTCAATAAGGGTCAACCCCATTGAGTCTATTTGAGTCGTATGGTGGGTGGTTTCCTATAAAATTAATTCATTAAAAATATTAGGATAGAAATAGAAATAAGCGTAAGAATTTAGAGAATGAAAAGATTTTCTAGAACAAGAGATATGTTTATAAAGTGACTCCCTGAGTGGTATTTCATCCTCCTTAAGCACATCATTGATTGCTTGTGAATCAGTGGTCTCTGCATTAGGTGTGGTTTCACAATCAACATGTTCTTCCTCAAGATAGTTTTTCTCTTGTAAACAAGAAGTGGGTTGTTGTGTTACAAGAGTAATGTCGTGTATGTTTATTTCTTCTCTTTGAGTGAAAAAATTAGCACGTATGTCTTGCTCCTGCACAACATGAGGATCTGAAATATCTTCCAAAGAATATTCACGGTTAGAAAAGAGGAGAAAATTACAAGAATCATTAGAACAAGAATTTTCAATAAATGATCCATCAGCAATAGGAAAACATTATAGCTCTATGTCAGTTATACAAGGAGAATGTGTAACAACAGGACAATCCAAATCAAGAGGAACTAATTCTAAATTATCCATGGGTGAGGAAAGATTCATTTCATGAATGTCTAGAATTTTTTTACTAACAAAATTATCAGCATTCAATTTTTTATAGCTTCCTTTTCCATCCCTTGTGATGGAAAAGATGAGATAGGATAATGATAGCTTGACATAACCATCAATGTGACACGAAGAGTCTCATTATTAGCATGAAAACCCTCCTCTTGGGAAGTTACAGAAAAATCTGAACTTGAAGTTACAACACAAGAGGTCTCATTTTCATCACAAGGAAGGTAAGGGGGAATGGAGTGGTGGGAGGATACATAGGTTTCTTACGAAAAATAATTTTCCATCTGATCTTAATCACCCATAGTAAAGAAATATCCAGACATATGAATTCCATCCAAACCATAATCATTTTCAACATTTTTCGTTTAAATCTAAATCAGCATGTAAAACAATATTGGAATATGATTTACATTCTTCATCCATTGAATCATATGTTTCACTAGCAAGAGAAACTAAACATGAAATCAAATCATTGTTAGAGGGACTATCTCTCAAAGGAAATCTATAGCAAAGATGGATAAATTTGATAAAAAAATATTTAAGAGATTCATCTGCATTCTTCTTCAATTCTAATATCTCTGCACACAAATTATCATAACAATAACTCTCAAAAGCATGCAAAAATTCACGCATAAATTTTTCCCTTGTGTGAATAGAGGCAGTCGGCAAGGTCTCACACCAACTCTTGACCAGAACTCCAAAGGTGAGGGTGAATAACCTACAAATGATATTTCTATTAGCAATATTGTGAGAACCATAAAATTTTCAGAAATTAAAAACATGTTTAGATGCAGAGATTTCACCCTTGCCATCAAATCTAAGTTGTGATAAGAAATGTAAAATATTTCTAGGAGGTTTGGGAGGTAAAGTATTAGAAAAACACTTCCATAAATGGATATGGGATGGAGCCATTAGTAAATTAAAACAAAAAATCAATGCAAATGACTCCACATGCTCAGCTAGTCATCAGCCCTCCTTCTAGCACCATTTATGTTGATGGGCCAGAATGACCCATTCAATCAGATGAGGGAAAACACTCGATGGAAGGTCTCAATCAAAACTACTCTCATTTGGAGTAGTGCTTTCCGCTAGTTTATGGGCCTCACTACCACTCAAAATTAAAAGAATAAAAATGGGAAAGACAACAAACTTCCCCCCAAAAGAGTTCTAACTAATTCTAAGGCTAAAATAACTAAGAGCTAACTAATCCAATCTAACTAATTCTAACCTATCCCGAGAGAAAAACTAATAGGATTAGTACAAAGAAAGATAACCATCATAACCATAAATAATTCATGTATTCTAATGGTAAATGAAAGAAATAATGCTACAGATGCATATAAAAATAGTTTCAAAATACATTTATAACAACATTTATGTACCCATGAATAAACATGTGACTGCCTTAGTAAACAACACAGAGTGCATAAAAATTTCATACAACCAAAATCCTATCTACTCAAGCAAAAGCTAAATGCATCAAGAGTAGTCTCTATTACATCCATCAAATCCACTTATTTATGAAATTCCTCCTGCTCTTTATTCCTTAGAAGTAATAGTACCATCCTTTGTTACAAAGGGAAAAAGTCAAGATACATTCAACTAGCTCCCTTTTATAGAACAAGAGAGAGACTCTTCATTCTCATGACCATTCGTTTCATTTTTCCCTAATTTTTTTCTTTTTTACATTTCAAATTTCTTTGGAATTTCGAAAATGTAGATGTAAGATTTACAAATGGTAGTGGAAGAGACTCTAGGATGGTTAAATTCACCCTATGACAATTTACCAATGATATCTATTTAAATTTATTATTCACTCTGCTTGTTGGGTCATTTTCTTAATTTCTTATGTTGTTCTGGGCATTTTTAGCTCTGATATGTTGAATGATATCATTTTTCTTGTTCTCCTCTATCTCATCTTTCCATTGAGCTATTTTTAGCTCAATTTCATCGTCGATAGCTCAAGATAAGATTGTTTGAAGTCTGCATGTCCAGTTCTTCATCTGAATTCGGGTTATTTATGTATTTTGCATTTTAGAGCAATTTACACTCTCAATATTCACCCATTTTCTATTCCATCTTTTTCTTATTTTCTCCAACTTTCTATCGAGCTATCTTGGGCTTGATTTCGTTACTTGTAGCCCCAGATATGACTTCTTGAAGTTGGTATGGCCATTCC
>SNQJ01S0004225.1:109055-120965 GCA_010110895.2 Picea sitchensis
TATATCAATTGTTTGACCTGGAGACCCATACCATTGTGCTCCTTTGTTTGATATATTTTCAATGAGGTATCACGGGCTTGATTCCGACATTTGTATCAGAAGTTATGGTTGTTTAAAAATTCTCACTCAACAACCATTGACTAGGCCTGTGGGTTAATCTAGACCCTTAATTCTTGAACCTGCAAAAGAGAAAACCCACCAGATCAACGATTCTAGTCAATTTTCCATGAGACCTCAAAAATGGTAGACTTTTCATTTAGAACTTTGCATCGGAGTCTTCCTATATCATGTTCAATTCCCATCCCGACGTATTAACTCCGTGAGCGAGATCTAGCCGTTCAATAGATCTGGAGAAATCTACATCATCCATCAGGGGAGCTATTTCACAGTTTTATCTAATGTGTCAGTTAAAAGGGATCGAAGAAAAGAATCAAAAAATATTCCTTCTTCGATTCGCATGATGAAGGTTAAATCTGAAAAAAGTGATGATGTGTAGTCGAAGCTAATCATTCGGCATCCAGAAAATTTGTGAAGTTTTAGGGTATCGATAAGAGGTATCAAGGAATATTCCCTCATAGCTCCATTTTTCATGTGAAAGATTTGGATCATCCTTTCAGTGATGATCAAAGGTCACAATTAAAATTCATTTGGAGTTTGAAGGAGACCATTCAAAGTGTTAACTCCGACCATTCAAACTTATAACCCGAATATTGTTGCATGAAAAAGATCTGACCGTTCACTTAGGGAAAAGATTGATGTCTCGGGAGAGTTTCTCTTTGGAAAATCGCTCGAGGTTTAAGGTTGCAAAAATTTGCAAAGTAATAATCCTGTGGTTCTGACGTTGGTTTCTTAGAAGTAAAAGTGGCTTAGCTTCAAAAGAACATTCATAATTCACTAAAGAATCCAGTTGCAAAAAAGATTGCTATGTGAAAGAAGAAGATAAGGATTCAATCTGAGGCAGCGAAGGAACATTCGCAAACTGAGGAACTGGGATAATTTTTTTTACTGTGGGTATTGTAGCCATAAGGCCATCAACTTCCGAGAACAAATGAAGGTCATTGATCGAGTTGAGAGTGAAATGAAATCGCAACCATTCATCAGGAGAGGGTCGTTGGAGTGATTTGTGATATTAGGAGTAGATGTACTCCGATGGAGAAGGACTATGACAATGAAGAGCGTGAATGCCAGGGACGATGAAGCTTTGACATCTTTGTCAGAGTAAGTGATCAGAAGGTTGGGAAGAAGAGTCAGGACAAATCCCGACGATGATGAGGATAGGTGGTGGTTGCCACATCAGCATTAGCGCCACGTTAGATGACACAAGAGAGTGTGAGCCGCACGGATGACACGTGGGAGTGGGAATAAAAGGTGAGATTTGGCTTAGGAAACTTTAGGAGGCCATAACTTTCAATCCAAAAATCATATTTAAGAATGGTTACATTCGTTGGAAATCTCTTGATGGGAAAAATACAACTATGATATTTGTTTAGAGGAAATAATAGAGGAAAATAAGGATAAAACCCAATAGGCCTTGGGCCTAGGTTTCAGGAGATAGGGAAGTCCAAAAGAAGAATCCGGTAGAGATCAATCCAAAGAGGCTTGGGGATAGGCCTGTAGGAAAGGTGGATCCAATAGCCTTGGAATCTCAAGACCTCAGGGAAAAATGAAAAGTGGAAGCTCGATAAGGATCAAATTCAAGGTTCTAGAAAAAGATCAACAAATTTCCCACTTGCCTCTGAATGTTGGAGTGGTCATGCGAACAAAGTGTCTCTACAAACCTTCTCCTACAAAACAAAAGAATGAGATCAGCCATGGAATCAAGGAAGACTAGCTAATACAATAAACAACATATTACGTGCCTTTAAACCAACTTATGAGAGAGTGTTAGGTTTATTGAAAAATAATGTGATGACTGTGGGTCTTAAGACTACATATGCTAATTCAAAATAGAAGAGTAGGATATGTATGCGAGAACACGTAGTATGAAGTCATGCAGCATAACATGTTAGCAAGAGGATGCATAATTTGAATTAGGAAATTAGCAAATAATCATCCACAACCTCATCCAAGACATGCAATAGAACATCAAGTTGTGCATCCAAATAGGATCATCAAGCACTTCAAAATTAACAAAAGGTATGAAGACAACATGTCAAGTCCATCATACAAATGTCAACAAATATAAAAATCCAATAAGCATTATGAAGACATTTGAAATCATCAGATTGGAAGGAATAATCAGCACCCATCAAAGACAATCATCCATCAATATAAAATCCCCAAATCCTTCAAAGTAGGCAAAGGGATAGCATTAGGTTCAAGCGGTAGAGGATTAGGAAATAGGGTTGAAATTTTAGTGGGGGGGGGCTTTCCTTTCGCTTGTAAAAGAAAAAGTAAAGGTGGGTTGTTGCAGCCACAACATGTGGTTTTCATTATTTACCCTCTATTGATTTCCAAATTATCCTTCATATCACCTTGTCTTGTTCCTTTGAACTCTTACTTAGACTTGGTTCAAACCTTTTTGAATATTTTGAACTATTTTTCTATCTTTGAATGCCCCTTTCGAACTATGAATTATTACCTCAAATATTAATCAGCTTGATTTGGAAATCGTCTCGTTTTCCAAATCGGGCCCTCTTTTCAATTGTCCACTTTTTCATTTCCCTGACATCCAAAGTAGGACCTCGGTTACTAAATTTCAAATGCTAGATTTTCATTGAAGTTATTTTGAGTTTGAGTTTGACTTGTTTCTTTTGAGTCAATGTTTGAATTCAAGTTTCCCTTCCTTTCTTGCCTTCCAAGCTTTCCTCCCCAATCTCTTTATCAAGTTTGATATTCAAGTTGGACCTTCCTTATTTTCACTCTCATGTAGGCAGGTCCTAATTTTTAGATCGGCCCTAATATTCAACTCAGGCTCCCTGCCATCAATTCTCTCATTTGATATTTTTTGAATTTTCATACTTTGTTCAAATTTTCAACTCTCTCAATTCAAAAATTTAAACTTTTTTTAATTCTTCCAAGCCCCATTTGGTAATCAACCCCAACTGCAAAATCAAGGACCTCCCTCCAAAAATTCGATTGTAATTCAATTTGTTGAAAGGTTCAATAGGATTATTGATTTAATGTTAAAATTTAACCTCTATGTTTCATGTTTTGTACAATAACATATAGTAAATTTACAATGATTGCAAAGGAAATCAAATGGATAAGAAAGTGAATCGAACAATTAAAAGAAAATTTTGAAGTGATAAAAGAAATAGAAATGGACACACTAGCATACAAAAAAAATTCTATTTACATAGGGAAAAGAAGGATGAAACTGAACAAAGGATATCCCCTAAAGCATCGAAGAGGTTATTTTTTGGAAGATTTGACATATGTCGAGAGCATGGAAATATTAGAATTAAAATTTAAATTGGATTTATGGATGATGCCTTAAAGTTTTCTGCAAATTTGTTTAAATGTAGTGTATAGAAAAAATTTCAGCATTATTTCTAAGTAATTTATTTTTCTTACAATTCAATTTTTCTCATTAAAGGTTGATGGCTTTCATCCCAAGACTCTATTGTCTACTCAAACTTGATTTTACTATTTCATATTCTCTCTCCCCTACAATATTTCTCATAAATTTGTTGTAGGTCTAAGAATTCTTTTGGTTGGTTCACCTTGCATTTTGAGTTTCTTGGTTGACCGTCCTTTGGTATTTTATTTTTTTAAGAATTTTCTAGACCTACCTTGACCATTTATTTTCTTTAGATTCATATAATTTGCACTTAAATATCTCTTTGTTTTCAATATTTATGGTCCATGTGTTGCAGTTGAGTGAATCCAAGAAAACATTATAAGTTGTTTAATATAGAAGGAGAGACTTAGCAATCCAGAAATCTCGATGAGAGCCCAAGCATGCAGATCCAACCCTTAGAATCAAGCATCAACCCTCTTGTTTTCCGAAGCATGCAGATCCAACCCTTAGAATTTATTTCAGTAATTTACATTTCTTTAAGGTTTCATATTACATATCTTTCCTTTTGGAAATAATTTTATCATTTCATGGCTTGTCCACTTGTTAAACTATTTGTAGTTCCCATGAAAGGTTGAGTGTGGGGCCTTCCAAAAGTAGGAACATGTGATAATATTTATATTTCATTTTACTTGTCAGGAATGTCTTAAACAAAGAAATTACGAATAAATATCCCATGCCACCTAAAGAAGTTAAAACTATTATGGAATTGGGGTTTCCTCAAATAATTGAGTCACATAAAATCTTGAAAATTAGTTAAGTGGTGATTCAACCAACTTAAAGATACCATCCATTCAGATTTAAAGGATCACGCCATGTGAAAGGGTTTCAATCATACATTCAAGGATAAATATTTTTCATGTCATAATATTATTATTTAGACATGGCTAATCCTTTCTTAAAAATAGGCATCATATCCACCAGATTGTAAGGACATGTTATTTCCTCATACACCATTGTTATAACATTATACTAATTGGGTAAAGGATGAGGAAAGGAAATTCATCCATTTGTGGGGAAATGCATATGTCTCTTCTAGGTCCATGGACACTCACTGGTAGAAGAGAAAGGCTTGTGATGTTGGAGTGACTCCACCAGGGCTATGCATATTTCTCATGGGCAATAGAGCAACGCCACATGAAAGTGAAAAAATATGTTTGCTAAAAATATTCAACCCCATTTAAATAAAACCCTGTGGTTATGATTGTTTCTTGAAACATCAAGTGAAGCTTTAAATAAAATCAACTTCGTTATTTCTATCTTTAAGAAAAAAATTTAAATCACTGAAGTTATATGATTGAGATGCTATATTTTCATGTTGTAAGGGAAGTAATAAAGAAACCATTTGTTTGAATTTTGAGGTATGATTCTTTTGAATTTCTCAGTTTCATGTTAAAATGATATGCTTGAATAAGTATCGATTTAGAGGTTCATGGACTAGGTTCAGATATCAAATATTGAGCGCGGGGCATGTTGTACAATTTCGCTCTCCAAAATAGGCTAAAATTCAAGAAGGTTTTCCATTTTTTCTATAACTTTGTTTTTGAGAAGTTTCAGGCCTTGAAATTTTGAGGAGATGAAAGAAAGATCTTAGAGTATCTTTGGTTAAAATTTCATACCTTTACTCATTACAGGTACGGATTTATGCTTGTTGAAATTTAGGGTTTGTGACTAATCCAAAATTAGTCTTGTGAGACTAAGGTAAAGTTTGATGAAGATGTTATTCTCTTCTTGTTGAAGTTGAGGAAGAGATACAAGTCTATAAGATTGTGTATGAGGTCGGCTACAAGATCAGAGGTAGGTTCTTATGTTATTTTTTATGATTACGCTTATGTTGTTATGATACATGCTTGAGGAATGTCATGGTAGTGATTGTGCATGGTACACCTTGGTGATGGTATGATACAATGTTAGAGGCACATATTGGATACTTGGCACATGGTTTGTTGTATGGTATATGAGTGATATGGAACACATTTGATGGTATCTCTTGATACATGGTTTATGGATGTTGGCACATGCTTGAGGCACATGGTTTGAGGTACATGTTGGTTACTTGTTGATGATGTGATGGTCATGCCTTTGTTATCTTGTTGAGGCATTGGTATATGTTTGAGGCACATATTTGGTGCATGATGTGAGACATATTCTTGGTACATGTATGAGGTGCATGTCTTGGTGATGTTGGTACATGTTGAGGTTTTATACATGGTTGATGTACGTGATATGGTACATGGTTAATGTACTTGGCATGGCACATGGTTGATGCATGGAATGGTACAGGTTAGTGTACATGGTTGGTGTACATGGTTGATGTGCATGGTATGGTACATGTTGATGTACATGGTATGGTAGATGTTTCGGTACATGGTTGATGCATGATATGGTACATGTTGGGACATGGTTGATGCATGATATGGTACAAGTTTGATGTACATGGTATGGTACAAGTTCTTGTTGATGGTTGATGTACATGGTTTGGTGATGGTTTTGGTATCCATGTGAGTGTATTTTGTTATAGTTGGTTGATGATGGTATATCAGTGATTGCGAAAGTGACAGTGACAGGTTGGATGATTGGTTGATGTGACAGTGACAATGACAAGTTGGTTGATGTGACAGTGATAGTGAGAGTTTGGTTTATGTGGCAGTGATAGTGACAGGTTGGTTGATGACATTGGCAGTGATAGTATCAGTGGTAGTGATAGTGATTCTACATGTATATTTCAGGGCGGCAAGACGGGGTAAGGAAAGGGGGTTGTAGCCTCCTTCTGATTGGTGCCGTAGAATTCAAGGAGTTGGAGATTCCTTCAGGTTGGTGCCTGTAAATCAGGGGGTTGTAGCCTCCTTCCGGTTGGTGTCAGAGAACTCAGAGAATTGGTGCTTCCTTCAGGTTGGTTCTTGTAAATCAAGGGGTCGTATCCTCCTTCCGGTTGGTGCCGGAGAACTCAAGGAGTTGGTGCTTCCTTCAGGTTGGTGCCTCCTTCCAATTGGTGCTTCCTATGAATGTAATCTTTGATATATAAGAAAAAATTATGTGGTTTTCTTCCATTTGGGTTTCCATGTAAATTCTGGTGTACTATGCATGTGGTTATTTGATGTGATGATACTGCTTATTGTTATATGCTCATGATATATTGTTGATAAATTTGAATTTTATATGTCATGTGATTTAAAGTGGTAAAAAGAGCTCACATTGATTCAGCCCCCCTCCCCCCTTAGTATTCCAACAATTATTAGACTTAGTCTTATGTTTGTAACATTGTCTTCCTCTCCAAAATTTGTTTGTTCTCAAAGCAATGAATTTGTCTCTCCCTATGAAATTGCACATGGATTATGGATTTATTAATGATTCATAAGCACATGTACCAGTTATAAGAATTTCCCTCCAGTTGCATGGATTCATGCTTGATTTTCTTGTCGTCATTATATATTCCATATATTTTGAAATATTCTTCAGATTTATTAAACCAGGCTACTCCTAGTTTTTTGTTCCCGTCAAATTTGGATAAATCAAGTTTGTCTCTCGGTGGATAGGAAAATATGGTATGAAGACATGGGTTATGAACTACCATACCCTAAGGTATTTTTATACCCCGAGGTATGTTTGTTTGGGGAATCATTGTGGTAGATGGGAGTATACTTATTCAAGGATTTTTCCAATTAGACGGTGGAATATTTATTTGTTGGTTTGGGGAGTCATATGGGCTTGTAGGATTCAAAACATTTGAAGAAATGTGTAGTGGGTCAATATTGTTTTGAGGTTTAGCAATATTTTCTATGAGAATATTTAATTCTTCATGATTTGTATCAATCTTGGAACTTAATTTTGTTTGTTACTATTGTAACGTGACAATCGTCTCACTCATTTTTGTTTTCTTATCTAGTAATCTATCATGATTTTGGTTGATCATTTCTTCCAATCAGTCATGATTTTCTTATAGTTCTTCCAGTTTTTTACTAAATTTGCTCATTGATAGTGTCCTCATCATTGGTGGAATTTTTTGACCTATTTTTGCTAATTCTATAGCGCCCCGGAATTTTTTAATGTAAACTACACTGCTCTTTAACTAATTTAATTATTTTGTAGTAGATTGTATGGACAACACTAAATTACTTATGTATGGACTATCAAATTAACATTGTACGAATTGTGATGGCAGATCGTATGGACTGGTATTTTTGAATTAATTTGCAGATTGTTTGTTGGTATGGACGAAATTATATGATGGCAGATATTAAAGATAGAGCAGCTTCCAGGATCAAGCATGGTATCAGAGAGGGGTGGAGGCGAATGCGGGGTATTAAGGGAAGGCGGAGGAAAATCAATCCAGTTCTGGATAATGCTAGGAGAGCTGGTGGTTAGAGGGGAGGGATGCGAGGGATCAGGGTGGTTGTACTGAGCAATGAAGCTATAATATTGTGGCCCTTTTTTTTGTTTACCAAGCTCTCTGGGCATGGTGGAAGAATTGCAACAAAGAATGGGGCAAGGAGGCCAAATAGATCTCTAGTCCAAAGAAAACCAGGCTATAGGTACAACGCTTGTGACATGGAAACTGAAGAGGGTGACCAACAGAGGTATGGAAACCATAGCAGAATGTCTGGGGCAGGAAGGCATGGAATACAGGAAGAACCAGAGAGTCGGTTGAAAATGGAGAATGGCAGAATGCCTAAGGAATCTTACCTTCATAGAGGCCGGTGAAATGATTGTGAGGAGTGCCATGAAAGCGGAGGTGACACCAACCCAATGTCTAGTACTTGTTCCAGTACTCCAACTCTGGTTCGCAAGAGGAGCCATTAAATTCAATGTGGTGAAGCGATGCACTACCAAAACTGCATTGCAAGAGCCTGTCATTCAAATGGGTTGGATCTTTGGCTAGTGGTTGGGGGTAATAACTCCCCTAGTTGCATGCACGCCAATGTTCTCCAGTTGGCCATCTGTCACCCCATCCGAGGAGAAAAAGACAATTGATTACAATGATGGGGCCAAATTATATTATAGCCCAAGCATCTTTAATGAGGAGTCATGACTCTAATTATTATAATATATTATTATTTTATTAGTTGACTTTATTATTATGTTTTATATTTAATTTTACTTATTATTTATTATATTATTAGACTTAGGCTTATGCTTGTAACACTCTTATCACAAAGAACACATACCGTGATCCAACACAAAATAATGTTCAAAGGTTCATTTTGGGGTTACGTTACAAAATGTTTATGAGAGATGGATAAATCTAATTGTCCCCATCAAATCAAGGAATAGAAAAGGGGGTTGAGGGGATGGTTTTAAGTGTCACATACCCCCCATCCTAGAATCCTCTAACACATTGTAAGACAAATTAACCCTTGTCTCTCCATCCTCCATATTCCTTGGCCTTTCTATGAACCCATAGAGTTGGATCCCCCTTGCCTAACCAAACCCATTATTGAGGGAATTAATGGTCTCGCCCAAATATCGACTCTTAGGTAATCTCTAGTAAAGGTGATAGCATTGAATCTCTAGCTCTCTAGAAATTAGTTTACTATCTCTCTAACATTTAGGTAACCCTCCTTTTAGAAAATTTTAGGCATCCCAAATCCTGGTAACTAGTGCATTCATGATCAGTTTCATCCTCAAGTAAGAAATTTGGGGTATATTGTTCTATTTGGGGGTTATTTTCCTCAAGGACTTACAATTATCCACTAAAATAATATATGTGGTATCAATCATTCCTCCATAGAGCATGCATGCTACCATTGATGTGTGAAGGAAGAACTAAAGGCTCTTCGTAAGGGCCCCTGATGTTGTAACCACACATTCAGATGGACCACTCAAATACCTCTGATGTGGCCATCATGGCACATGGAAATAGAGCCATTTTGTTGAACATATTGACAGTAAAAGGGTGTGCTAGAGACATTGTAGTCAGCTTGCAAGCAATTCACACACAAATTCAACATCTATGGGCTTAGGAGACCGAGGCAAAGATGACTTTGTGTATCCTTTGAGAAAAGAGTGAAGTGTTATAGGCCTTCTTGGACATTGTGGATGGACATATTTCTCATCTCTCCTCCTATGTCAACTTCCCTATTGAATTGATGATTCCTCTGGCCTACCCAATTCCAACACCCAATGATGATTATGCAACACTTATAGATTCATCTATCAATATGGAATTTGTTACTAATTCTCACGATGAGCAGTAATCTCTATTACAAAATTTGTGTGTATAAGTTCTCACTTACTGAGGAAACAACACACGGATCTAGAATGATCTTAGAGACATATTGTTGGTATATTTTACTTCTCAGTTAGCTTGTTAAATAGGATTGTCATAGAATTTTAGGGGAAAATCATGGTTCCTACTAGATATAAGTGGATTAACTAAACTATTCAAGATTTTGTTGGAAGAAAAAATTATGTATGAATTCTTTGTGCTCTTTTGCAAGCCAAATATAATTGATGTTTTTTTGTCAAATATAAAATACACATTTCTTTTATCATTAAAAAAATGAGTAAAATTCAACCTATACAAAAATAATAGCATCGGGAACTATTCACTTAAATCTAATGAGTTTAAAAAATCTTATTAAATTCTAGTGAATCAAATCTCACATCCATTTAATAAAGTCAATAACACAAGCTCGAGGAGAAAATTGATTATAGATAGGACATATTACATCTAACTTGATAAGAAGATTGTCTCTTCAAAATGGATAAAGCAACATAACTCTTATTAATCCGTCTCATAGAACTAAGTACCATAATAATAAGTGTTAATCACATGAACAATATACATAAATAAATATAATATGCAATACAAAATCCACTAATATCATTTAGTGAAAATATAAATATTAAAAAACTTTTTAATAAAAATATAAAAAACCACAACATTGATTTTTTTGGGTTAACTTCTACTCCATGGAAATCATTAATATATAAGTACTTATTTTTAGACTCTATCAATAATATAATACACAATGATAATATTATATGAAAAAGGGATATTGAAGCAAAAAGTGATAGAATCTTTGAACCTCAGATTCCAGTTTAATAAAGTCAATAACACAAGCTCGAGGAGAAAATTGATTATAGATAGGACATATTACATCTAACTTGATAAGAAGATTGTCTCTTCAAAATGGATAAAGCAACATAACTCTTATTAATCCGTCTCATAGAACTAAGTACCATAATAATAAGTGTTAATCACATGAACAATATACATAAATAAATATAATATAAATACAAAAATCCACTAATATCATTTAGTGAAAATATAAATATTAAAAACTTTTATCAAAATATAAAACCACAACATTGATTTTTTGGGTTAACTTCTACTCCATGGAAATCTACTAATATATAAGTACTTATTTTAGGACTCTATCAATAAATATAATACACGATAATATTATATGAAAGGGATATTGAAGCAAAAAGTGATAGAATCTTTGAACCTCAGATTCCAGGATAAACAACTTTTCCCATTAAAAGTAGGAGATTTATGTCCATTGTTTAACAATAATAAATATAAGTAATAAAATGATTATTTATTACTTATTAAGTCACAACTGTTTCCTTTTGGTATAGTGGTCAATCAATGACATATATATATATATATATATATATATATATATATATATATATATATATATATATATATATATATATATATATATATAATATTTCCTCTTAAAGAAAAGCAACCTCTAAGCACCCCTAATCTTCAGTTATCAAATGATTTCTTAAAGAAAAGCACCCCTAAGCACCCCTAATCTTCAGTTATCAAATGATTTCTTAGAATTAAGAAATAGCCAAATGCATATAAATGCATAGGTACCGAAAGTAAAAATTTGTAGGAAGAATTTTATGAGAAATTTATGTTGTTAAAAACAAAAACAAAAAAGTGATTCTTTTACTAAATTATGGACGCATACATCACTAAATTAACTCACTGATTGACACATGCATAACTATGAACTCCTTATTTTAGAATGACTATGAACTCTTTATTTACAAAATCCTTATTTACAAAAGAGATTTAGAATGACCAACAGACCTTGCATAAAAAAATTCAAATACCTTGCACATTTTTGAAAGAAGATGGTCGATAAAAAAAGACCCATTACTAGCTGGACTTCTGTATAAAAAAAAAAAACACATAAAAATAGGCATCAAGTGAAATAAAAATAATCACAACTATTGTATTCTCCAAATTTAGAAGAGTTAGAACCAAACATAAGACTTTAAGTTGGGAGTACATGCAGAACCTAATATATGGATACATTTGGAAGTATCCAATTCCAAGTTATTCCAATTTCATAAATTTAAGGAAAACTTCTATGACAGACTTTTATTGTGAAGGGAAAAACTTGTAGATTGGAATTTTAGATTGG
>SNQJ01S0004225.1:120975-145880 GCA_010110895.2 Picea sitchensis
CCCCACCAATCACTATTTGACGGGCGATCTCGCGACAAGCCAGCTTGTCGGGGATGAACAGTGGTAGCGCAAGAGGGGGAACAACAGCTTCGAACACTCTGAAATATGAAAACTCCGCTTCTACGTACCAGTCCGCGATACCACTCAGATTTGCAGCAATGCTATCCGAGATGCGAGGTGGCGAACGACAAAAAATGGTGATGTGTAGGGGCACCATCACCCTTGAAAATTTCATAAATAAATTTGTTTGCTTTATTTTCCCACAGTTTGTCGTGATACTCATGTACAGGTTTTTCTTGGGTTGGATTCCAAGCCCAACTCATCAAAGGGAATGCTGTCATGGAACATATCGCGTCCATGATATAAGCAGACATGAAAAATGAAGATGGTCTCCCGCTTGCCTTCTATTCCCGATACTCAGTGACCCAGTTGAACAAGCTGTCCGAGAGTATCTTTGCCTAATTAAATGAGCAACCTTCTGCTACCCGAAATATGAGAGGTACCCACGCAATGTAGAAATGTGATGTATCCTCCTTTCCGAATAGTCGGCATGTCATCATTGCCACATACATATACTATGGCTCCAGCGAAGCAATTGAATACACGCCCTGGTCATTTTCTCTGAATTTCGCGGAGCGCGAAACTCAGTCTTTTATCAAACCTGGCATGGTTTTGTCATATTGAGTGCACTCCTTTTCTTTGAATCCCTCCAGGAAATCAGCATCATATGTGTATTCATGTGTTGTCAGGAGCTTATACATGGTTTGAATATGCTCCGGTCTAAAAGTCCCAACCGTGGCCCGTTGGTCGCTTATGATAGTTCTGGTGGGTAAGTCTATATGATCTAACGCCCATCGAATCATGTCATAGTATGGGAGAAATCGTGGTCTGGTTGCAACTTGGTGCATTCCAGATTGAACAACTATTTTGTATTTAGTGTTCAGGTCGTCCTTTTCGTTATCATTGTCGTCGAAATCTGAATAATTCACCAACTCATATTGCAGAATATCTGAAACAAACGACCAGCTAGGTACTGAGCCGCCAGTCTGAGGTGAAGTATCAGAGACATTGTCTGAACCCTGCGCTGCAATATCGACATTTGCCTTCACAGCTTTCTGTGGAGCCATGGCTGAAACTTGAGTTTTCTCTCTTCTGCGATAGACCTGTGTATACATGCAGAAATTAGCTCACTCAGAGAAAGGTGAGCTCTGTGTGCTTATGAAAAATGTTTAAAATAAAATGAAACTCCCGTATATATTTGAAAACTCTGTACTATTTGAAATAAGTCTGTCAAATCGAAATTAGAAACAAATTTATTGCGTAAATCCGATCTTATTTATTCGTGGATTTACCCTAATTCTTCATTAATGTCATCAATGTTCGGCGGCTTGATAGGCAGTCGGGGTATGGAGAGCAAGTAGTTACCTCGTGAAATGTGCAAACCTCGATGCGCGTATCTCGTTTTATTTTAAAATTTCAAATCTTAGCAACTTAAATAATTTTCTTGTTGTTTGCTGCATCGTGAATTTCCTTTTAACATTTTGACTCATCAACTCGCGAGACTACGACTACCGATTTCAGCTTCATTAACAGTAACTGTGATTTGGAGCATCATTAATTATATAATGAATCTATTCGCCATATCGCGACTCAGAACTTCGAAGACAAATTTTTGGGAGAATGATATGCCGAGTCGTGAAACCGCGATGTGACGATAATTAAGGCTCAAGTTATGGGAAGAAAATATTAGATTAGGCTACTAAATAATCTTGCTATAATCATGTCGCAACCTCGTGAGTCGGGGTTTTAGATGCCTTATCTTTATGAAAGAAAGTGCCGAGTGACGAAGCGCCGAGAATAAAATTTAACCATGGTTAGTCTTTTACCAGGGTTAGCCCAAAAGTACCTCGTGTCCTCGGCTCTCGGGGCTGTACAACAAAAAACTTGGGTTTGACGAATGCAGAGGCACGAACTCCCGATGACATCTACTCATGAGTTAAAAGTTTTACCCTAGTTAACGTCTTAGGCGAAAATTAAAAATGACCTCGCTGTTTCGTGACTCGGGAAGTATGAATCCAAGAATTAAAGCCTCCGACCTGCGAGAACCCGAAATGAAACAAAAGGGCGAACATACTCGCGAAAATGGATCTGTTTTGAAAGTAGAAAAAACATTTCTGTTCGGGCGACAAGATTTCAGAGTTTTAAGATCTCGGAAGGAAAAAGGAAATCAACTTTGGATTTCAAGTTTCAAAAAATTAAAAAATTTGCAAGGTAAAAACAAGGGCGGCTCCAACAGGTGACATGTATCGACCCAGGTGCATGCAGTTAAAACCATTGGAATAAGCCATGTTGGGGGTCTGCATTCAACCAACCATCACCTGAGTCCGGGGGTTCGACCTTCCAATTCGCCATTCTCCGTCTGAACTCGTGACTGTCCATGATCAACCTCTATCTGGTGTTGTTTTCAGATCCCTTGCTTGGACAGTTCAAGCCTGTGCGTGAGATCTCTGTGCACCCTTACACAATCCCGAAACCATAACCGCGAGTCCGTTATGTGTTGCATGATTGAGAAACCTGAATTTTTCTGGGTCGTGTTGTGCTATCCCGGTGGGCTGTTGTGACAACGTAGTCCTGATTGTGTGAGGTTGCTGCCATTGACTGTGCGTTGCTGTTGTGTCCTCACTGTGATGGAATTGGTCACAAGAAAAGGTTGCCAATCCTGTGAGAAACTCTCTCCAGGTGAGAGATTGTGCTAAGGAAGTAAGAACTCCTGGAAGGGGTCTTGTAGCTGCTACAAAACTCCAAGAATTCCGATCCAGTCTATTGCTGAAGCACAAGGCAAGGGAGGTTAACAGGCTAAGGATTGTCTTGGTGACAGTGAAGGTTTATACTCCTAGGGTGGGACATGCATGTGGTGAATGGGAGTCTGTGAGCAGTGGGCATAAGTGACTCCTGGGAGAAAATCCTTCCTCTGTAACTGGGTGTCTTCCCGTTGACCTTGCCTAGCCTAGGATTCCATGCCGGTGGAGCTTAGTCCCAGCTCGGGGGTGACCTACTGCTGAGAGTGATGAGAAGCGCAGTCTAAGGTTGGAAGGTTTGTGGACGGTCTACACGCAGTTGGTGAATTACATCTAGTTTCAAAGATAAGTAAATGCATGTGTTTAAATTCAGCTTTTAAATGCATGTTTGTGATGCTTGCAATATTATCATGTATTCTGTTGCGATGATGTTTACTGTTGTGCATATGAATTATTGTTAATGCCATGGATTATGTATGCTAGCGGTAATTATGTGCTTACTTTGTGTTAATGTATTGAATTTATTTAAATGCATGTTATATAAGTGTTGGTAGCATTGCCCGGTCTTTGGAGGGCCGAGGATGTTACATTTCCCTTTGTCCCTTTCTCACTCCCTCTCTCTCTCTCTTTGTATTTGAGTGATTATTATTTACAAGTTTGATTAAGCTACAATAATTAGTTGAGCCATGAAGTAGTTGACCAATTATTGTAACATAGATCTTGTATCCTTGACTTTGATTCTTGGAAATAGGATTATAAAAAAACACACTTTTGAATTTAGCTTGCTTAGCTTAGAGTTAGTTTCCTACTCATGCATATATTTTTTCGACATCTCACAAGCTTGCGAGCTCCCTTGTTGACAATTTAATGTAAATAAATTTAAGTAATTAAGTTGCTCGATACTTTTAGCGATGTTGACGGGGATATTCTAAACGTAAATAAATTTAAGTAATTGGCTGTTCGACACTTTTAGCCGATGTTGATCGGATATGGTAAAGGGAATATGAATTGGTAATTTGGTTTCCAGTCCTTTTATTTAAGTTTCATGCATGGAAATTGGAAATATACTCATGTCAACAGATAACTTTATAATCCCTCCCCTTGTCTCCATCTCTCTCAGATGGAGGAGAGAAGGGGAAAAGAGCATGAGAGAGGGGTAAAAGTGGGAGAGAGAGAGAGAGGGGGGTGGGAAAGGAGGAGAGGAGTGGAGGAGAGGGATAGAATGAGAGATGGAGGTGTAGAGAGGAGAGAGAGAGAGAGGAGGAGGAGAGAGAGAGAGAGAGAGAGAGAGGAGGAAAGGGGAAGAGTAGGGGAGAGAGACAATGGAGGAGGAGGAGGAGATATTAGGAGGAGAGAAAGAGGGAGAGATCAAGATTGAGGAGGGGGAGGTCAGGAGAGAGAGAGAGAGAGAGAGAGAGAGAGAGAGAGAGAGAGAGAGAGAAGGGGGAGAAAGGGGAAGGAGAGAGCCAATGGAGGGAGGGAGAGGGAGATACAGGAGAGAGAGAAACATAGGGCTACAAAAGGAGGAGAGAGAGTGTGGCAAGATGCAGAGTTAGGGAGGAGAGAGAGAGAAAGAGAGAGATGGGGAACAGGGTGGAGAGGAGAGAAAGGGAAAGAGGGAGCTAGGGATAGAGGGGGAGAGAGGGAGGAAGGGGGATAGAAAGGAGGAGAAGTGAGCAAGGAGAGATATAGAGAGAGGTCAAAGAGAGAGGAGAAGATATGGAGGAGGGAGAGGAGATGGAAAGGAGAGGAGGAGAGGGGAGGGGAGATGGAGGAGAGAGGTTGGGGAAGGAGAGAGTTGCAGAGGGATGGGACACAGAGTGAGGGTGAAGGTTGTATCAAGTGTGAGAGAGAGAGAGAGAGAGAGAGAGAGAGAGAGAGAGAGAGGGAAGGAGGGGGAGAGGGGATAGAAAGAGGGGACAAGGAGAGAGAGAGAGAGAGAGAGAGAGAGAGGAGAGAGAGAGAGAGAGATGAGGAAGGTGGGGAGAGAGGAAAGAGGGGGGATGGAGAGAGACATTGTGTTAAAATAAATGGGTGCACGTTCTTGTTCTTGTTCCTAATAACGCATACGTGCTTTAGGGATGTACACGTGTTCCTAAAGTGTGCACACATTGTTTTCATTTCAATTTTTTTAGGAATGAAAATGCGTTCCTAAACAAATGTTTCTTATGAACGCGCATGTGTTCCTAGGAACATGTCTACGTGGCTCGTTGAGCGAAGGTTCGAGGTTTGCCAAACCTGTCACATCAAGAACATGTATGCATTCCTAGAAACGCGTATGTAGGTGCACATTCTTGTTCACACGTTGCCACTTTATCATCCACCAACTTAGTGCACTCGCCTATAAATTCTTGAAAATGTTTTTTAATTGATATTTTTATTGTTTAAAATAAAATTATTTCATTTTATATTATCTCTATTATATATAGTTTTAGTAATGTGATAGAGTTTTCTTCAATATCATATGAACTAATGTACAATAACATAAAGTTATTTACATTACACATTTATTTTATACTAAGTTGTAAAATTCACTTATAAATACAATTCCTTTTATCTCACACTAATTAAATCTTATATAAATTTATTTAATCTTAAATAATTTAAATTAAATCATCTTTATTTTATTTTATTATGGTCAAATCTTAAAGATGATGAACAAATATATAATAACATCATCTTACTTATATCACACATTATCTGTCTCACAACATTGAGTTGTAAAATTAACTAATAGATACTATGCCTTTTATTTCAGAATGATTAATTCTTATACAGATTTAATAAATATATAATAACATCATCTTACTTATATCACACATCATCTGTCTCACAACATTGAGTTGTAAAATTAACTAATAGATACTATGCTTTTTATTTCAGAATGATTAAATCTTATACAGATTTACTAAATCTAAGACAACTTAAGTTAAATCACCTTTGTGTTTATCTCACACTAATTAAATCTTATATAAATTTATTAAATCTTAAATAATTTAAATTAAATCACCTTTATTTTATTTATGATGGTTAAACCTGATGAACAAATATATAATAACATCATCTTACTTATATCACATATCATCTGTCTCACAACACTGAGTTGTAAAACACAACATTGAATTGTAAAATTAACTAATAGAATTGTAAAATTAACTAATAGATACTGTGCCTTTTATTTCAGAATGATTAAATCTTATACAGATTTACTAAATCTAAGACAACTTAAGTTAAATCACCTTTGTGTTGTAATGGTTAAATCTTAAAAGTTAAGGTAATTTTATCTCACAATGATTAAGCCTGGGGAGATTAAATTGGTAACTCTTCCAATCACACACATTAAATTAAATCACCTTTGGCTCACAATCAGCTTAATCAACTTCTGATCTAAGTTGGTTCCACTCCTTAGGAACCGCCTCTGGGTTATAACTTAGGTTATAACTTGTTAAACCACCTTACGCTTACCATGGTTATGGGGTAGAGAGATTATTCTTTACTCCTCGAAGAACATAATCCTTTCCTCAAGAGTTCTGTGTGCAGTGAACTCAAGTGCGGTTTCATGGCTATGATTATGCTCCTGCTTATGCTTCTCTATACAAACTCTTTACCAACGAGGGCTGTTAGTGCTGCTCTCTATTTTCCATTTAGGCGATGCATATGATTCATGGTATGTCATGTTATAATGAGATGTTTATTTTAAGGTTACAATTAAGTTAGACATCAAAGTGGTGTATGAAACCTTTCATAGAACAAGTATTTTTTCAGCACAACTATTTCACTGTCTTATATATTGACAATAAAATAACTCTCCACGAATCTAAAATAGGTGCTAGTGGAGGTTATTGATTTTAAATTAAATTGTTTTTTTCTTTTTCTTTTTTATATCTCATCCTATTTTTGAGCTGCATTTCTACAATCTGGGTGGGAGAGATGTGTCTCTCTGTCCCAAACAATATTAAATAAATGAATTAAATTTCTTATATTTACTTTAAATTAAATGAAAAAACTAAAAAAAACTTAAATCAGTCTAGACTCATCTAATTAAGGTTCTACAAAGCTCTGAGAGGGATCAAATCCTTTAAGATGCAAACTTGAAAACAACTTGAAACAACCCTTGGAATTTGATACTTCTCTGCTCTTTGTATAACCATAATTAAATGGGTCTAAAATGATGATAATTACAGTACTGCTTCATGAACCCAAAATTTATTGCTTCTTACCTTCCCTTTGTCAAATTTGTTCCACAGCATGAACCCAACATTTTCTATATTTAATTGCCCCTTACCTTCCCTTTGTCAAATTTGTTCGTCTCAATCCGCTGTTACCATACATTCCAAAATACCAGTGTGTTCGGAATCGGAAACGCTATTATTTTCAATATAATCTCAGTTTAGTATACTATCTAACCATCTAAGCAAATTGCACGACTATCCTCTTCATATTTACTACATGCACGTGAAACCATTTGGGTTTTCAGTCCATACTGTCATCACGTTTAACTCTCGGTGGAGACTCGAGAAAATGACAGTAGCTTTTGGAGGATCCTGCCAAGTTTCCGGGCACCGATCATGGCTTCTCTGCCAGTTTCTTGTTATCTGCGAGATCTCTGAAAAATATTCACGTACTACAGAAGTGAAATTTGTGGTACATTTATTATGGCTTTGGATATCCAGCCACGGTCACATTCAGACGCAACGGACACCGTTTAAAAGCAAATGTTTGTACGTTCATCCATCGGTTTATCCCACTATGTTTCTATTTTTCGCTTTCTGATTCACATAATTCTCGCCCGCATTGATGGAGAGGTTGAGGTCCTTTTGATCCTACAAACACGAGAATCCACCCCTTAAATCCTAACCACAACAGATGTTGGTGGACTTTCTGAAATCTCACGGGAATCGTGATCAAATGTCTCTCTACCCATTGCTTTTTCCTTGCTTTTTCAGGTTGATTTATAGTTCCAAGTTTCACTATTTTCTGCAAGCCTGTACCCTAGACCTGGAGTATATTTCATCTGCTTTAGGGTTTTAGACATTTTCTGGTCTAGCAGCTATGGCAATTGCGATTTTTCAGAAGTTGGGTTGTGTTCGTAGTCGTCCTTTGCTCTATTTAGGTCTTCCCTGCTCAGGTTTGCTTCTTTTGATCCCGAATGTTATTAGGGTTTTCATCTTCTTTTCACCCCTGCTGCTTTCAACAGCCCTTCTCTTTACAGTGCTTCTCAACGTGCCATTGGATGACAATACTGAGAGAAGATCTGCAGAACGGGGAAGCTCATCTAGAGGCTCTGAGTTACAGAAAGTAGATGCAACTAACATGATAGATTCAATCACAGAAATGCTATTTGGAGAATATGTGCACAAGGTCGCTTACTTGCATGAGGAAGAAGGGACTTCAGAGATCAGCAGTATGGCTTCTGAGAGTAGAGACAAGCTTATAACAGAGCAAATTCACGAACAATCCATGAATTCTGATATTGAAGATGTGGCAGAAATAAATCCAGCCAAGGAAATCAATCTACCTACAGCAAAACATTTGATTACGTGGGAATTGAAAATAGAAAATGGAAAACAAGCCCACGAAAGCTTCGAAAAATTCATCCGGAGATCTGGATCAGCCTGTGAATGAAACCAGACCGATCGTCTGCTAATCTAGGTTCATGATTTGTAACATAAGTAGAGCATTTAATGGACATTATATTCTATTTCAAAGATTTGATATAGAAAATTCCAATGTACATGGGGCTCTATGGTTAAATTGTAAAGAACATGGATGACATCATCATGGGAGGAAATTATCATTATTTCAACCCGAGTCTCGACTCTCTTTGTGTAAATAACAGGTTCATTCACCATTACGGGGCTATCGACCAATCTAAAATTCCAATCTACAAGTTTTTCCCTTCACAATAAAAGTCTGTCATAGAAGTTTTCCTTAAATTTATGAAATTGGAATAACTTGGAATTGGATACTTCCAAATGTATCCATATATTAGGTTCTGCATGTACTCCCCACTTAAAGTCTTATTTTTGGTTCTTACTCTTCTAAATTTGGAGAATACAATAGTTGTGATTATTTTTTATTTCACTTGATGCCTATTTTTATGTGTTTTTTTTTTATACAGAAGTCCAGGTAGTAATGGGTCTTTTTTATCAACCATCTTCTTTAAAAAATGTGCAAGGTATTTGAATTTTTTTTATGCAAGGTCTGTTGGTCATTCTAAATCTCTTTTGTAAATAAGGATTTTGAAAATAAAGAGTTCATAGTCATTCTAAATCTCTTTTGTAAATAAGGAGTTCATAGTTATGCATGTGTCAATCAGTGAGTTAATTTAGTGATGTATGCGTCCATAATTTAGTAAAAGAATCACTTTTTTGTTTTTGTTTTTAACAACATAAATTTCTCATAAAATTCTTCCTATAAATTTTTACTTTCGGTACCTATGCATTTACATGCATTTGGCTATTTCTTAATTTTAAGAAATCATTTGATAAGTGAAGATTAGGGATACAAATTTTTACTTTCGGTACCTATGCATTTACATGCATTTAGCTATTTCTTAATTTTAAGAAATCTTCTAAGAAATCATTTGATAACTGAAGATTAGGGGTGCTTAGGGGAGCTTTTCTTTAAGAAATCATTTGATAACTGAAGATTAGGGGTGCTTAGGGTGCTTTTCTTGAAGGAAATAATTATATATATATATATATATATATATATATATATATATATATATATATATATATATATATATATATATATATGTCATTGTTATTTTATACAAAACAGTTGTGATTTAATAGTGAAAAAATAATCATTTTATTACTTGTATTTATTATTGTTCAACAATGGTTCCTCCATCTCCTACTTTTTTGGCTTATATGTCTAGAGTAATGAGAAAAGTTGTTTATTTGGAATATGAGGTTCAAAGATTCTATCACTTTTTGCTTCAATATCCCCTTTCATATGATATTATCATTGTGTATTATATTATTGATAGAGTCTAAAAATAAGTACTTATATATTAATGATTTCCATGAAGTAGAAGTTAACCAAAAAAACCATGAAGTAGAAGTTAACCAAAAAAAATAATGTTGTGGTTTTTGATATTTTTATTAAAAAGTTTTTTAATATTTATATTTCTATTAAACGATATTAGTGGATTTTGTATTGCATATTATATTTATTTATGCATATTGTTCATGTGATCAACACTTATTATTATGGTACTTAGTTTTGTGAGACGGATTAATAAGAGTTATGTTGCTTTATCCATTTTTTAGAGACAATCTTCTTATCAAGTTAGATGTAATATGTTCTATCTATGATCAACTTTCTCCTTGAGCTTGTGTTATTGACTTTATTAAATGGATGTGAGATTTGATTCATTAGAATTTAATAAGACTCTTTAAACTCATTAGATTTAAGTGAATAGTTCTTGATGTTATTATTTTTGTATAGGTTGGAGTCTACCCATTTTTTTAATGATAAAAGAAATGTGTATTTTATATTTGACAAAAAAGAGCACAAAGAATTCATACATAAATTTTTCTTCCAACAAAATCTTGAATAGTTTAGTTAATCCACTTATATCTACTAGGAACCATGATTTTCCCCTAAAATTCTATGACAATCCTATTTAACAAGCTAACTGAGAAGTAAAATATACCAACAATATGTCTCTAAGATCATTCTAGATCCGTGTGTTGTTTCCTCAGTAAGTGAGAACTTATACACACAAATTTTGTAATAAAGATTATTGCTCATCCTGAGAACTAGTAACAAATTCCATATTGATAGACGAATCTATAAGTGTTGCATAATCATCATTGGGTGTTGGAATTGGGTAGGCCATAGGAATCATCAATTCAATAGGGAAGTTGACATAGGAGGAGAGATGAGAAATATGTCCATCCACAATGTCCAAGAAGGCCTATAACACTTCACTCTTTTCTCAAAGGATACACAAAGTCATCTTTGCCTCGGTCTCCTAATCCCATAGATGTTGAATTTGTGTGTGAATTTCTTGCAAGTTGACTACAACATCTCTATCACACCCTTTTACTGTCAATATGTTCAACAAAATGGATCCATTTCCATGTGCCATGATGGCCACATGAGAGGTATTTGAGTGGTCCATCTGAATGTGTGGTTACAACATCAGAGGCCCTTGCGAAGAGCCTTTAGTTCTTCCTTCACACATCAATGGTAGCATGCATGCTCTATGGAGGAATGATTGATACCACATATATTGTTTTAGTGGATAATTGTAAGTCCTTGAGGAAAATAAACCCCAAATAGAACAATATACCCCACATTTCTTACTTGAGGATGAAATTGATCATGAATGCACTAGTTACTAGGATTTGGGATGCCTAAAATTTTCTAAAAGGAGGGTTACCTGAATGTTAGAGAGATAGTAAACTAATTTCTAGAGAGCTAGAGATTCAATGCTATCACCTTTACTAGAGATTACCTAAGAGTCGATATTTGGGTGAGACCATTAATTCCCTCAATAATGGGTCTGGTTAGGCAAGGGGGATCCAACTCTACAGGTTCATAGAAAGGCCAAGGAAGATGGAGGATGGAGAGACAAGGGTTAATTTGTCTTATAATGTGTTAGAGGATTCTAGGATGTGGGGTATGTGACACTTAAAACCATCCCCTCACCCCCCTTTTCTATTCCTTGATTTGATGGGGACAATTAGATTTATCCATCTCTCATAAACATTTTGTAACGCAACCCCAAAATGAACCTTTCAACATTATTTTGTGTTGGATCACGGTATGTGTTCTTTGTGATAAGAGTGTTACAAGCATAATCCTAAGTCTAATAATATAATAAATAATAAGTAAAATTAAATATAAAACATAATAATAAAGTCAACTAATAAAATAATAATATATTATAATAATTAGAGTCATGACTCCTCATTAAAGATGCTTGGGCTATAATATAAGTTGGCCCCATCATTGTAATAAATTGTCCTTTTCTCCTCGGATGGGGTGAAAGATGGCCAACTGGAGAACATTGGCGTGCATGCAACCAGGGGAGTTATTACCCCCAACCACTAGCCAAAGATCCAACCCATTTGAATGACAGGCTCTTGCGCTACAGTTTTGGTAGTGCGTTGCTTCACCACATTGAATTTAATGGTTCCTCTTGCGAACCAGAGCTGGAGTACTGGAGTAGGTACTAGACATTGGGTTGGTGTCACCTCCGCTTTCATGGCGCTCCTCACAATCATTTCACCGGCCTCTATGAAGGTAAGATCCCTCAGGCATTTTTCCATTCTCCATTTTCAACTGGCTCTCTGGTTCTTCCTGTATTCCACGCCTTCCTACTGCAGACATTATGCTATGGTTTCCATACCTTTGTTGGTCACCCTCTTCAGTTTCCATCTCACAAGCGTTGTACCTATAGCCTAGTTTTCTTTGGAATAAAGCTCTATTTGGCCTCCTTGCCCCATTCTCTATTGCAATTCTTCCACCATGCCCAGAGAGCATTGTAAACAAAAAAGAGGGCCACAATATTATAGCTTCATTTCTCAGTGCAACCACCCTGATCCCTCACATCCCTCCCCTCTAACCGCCAACTCTCCTAGCATTAGCCAAAACTGGATTGATTTTCCTCCGCCTTCCCTTAATGCCCCGCATTTGCCTCCACCCCTCTCTGATACCATGCTTGATCCTGGAAGCTGCTCTATCTTTAATATCTGCCATCATATAATTTTGTTCGTACCAACAAATAATCTGCAAAAATACCAATCCATACGATCTGGCATCACAATCCGTACAATGTTAATTTGATAGTCCATACATAAGTAATTTAGTGTTGTCCATACAATCTGCTACAAAATAAATAAATTAGTTAAAGAGCAGTGTAGTTTACATTAAAAAATTCCGGGGCGCTATAGAATTAGCAAAAATAGATCAAAAAATGCCACCATTGATGAGGACACTGTCAATGAGAAAATTTAGTAAAAAACTGGAAGAACTATAAGAAAATCATGACTGATTGGAAGAAATGACTAACCAAAATCATGATAGATTACTAGATAAGAAAACAAAAATGAGTGAGATGATTGTCACGTTACAATAGTAACAAACAAAATTAAGTTCCAAGATTGATACAAATCATGAAGAATTAAATATGCTCATAGAAAATATTGCTAAACCTCAAAACAATATTGACCCACTACACATTTCTTCAAATGTTTTGAATCCTACAAGCCCATATGACTCCCCAAACCAACAAATAAATATTCCACCGTCTAATTGGAAAAATCCTCAAATAAGTATACTCCCATCTACCACAATGATTCCACAAACAAACATACCTCGGGGTATAAAAACACCTCAGGGTATGGTAGTTCATAACCATGTCCTCATACCATATTTTCATATCCATCGAGAGCCAAACTTGATCTATCCAAATTTGACAGGAACAAAAAACTAGGAGTAGCCTGGTTTAATAAATCTGAAGAATATTTCAAAATATATGGAATATATAATGACGACAAGAAAATCAGGCATGAATCCATGCAATTGGAGGGAAATGATTATAACTGGTACATGTGCTTATGAATCATTAATAAATCCATAATCCATGTGAAATTTCATAGGGAGAGACAAATTCATTGTTTTGAGAACAAACAAATTTTGGAGAGGAAGACAATGTTACAAACATAAGCCTAAGTCTAATAACTGTTGGAATACTGAGGGGGGGGGGTGAATCAGCGTGAGCTCTTTTTACCACTTTAAATCACATGACATATAAAATTCAAATTTATCAACAATATATCATGAGCATATAACAATAAGCAGTATCATCACATCAACTAACCACATGCTTAGTACACTAGAATTTATGTGAAAACCCAAATGGAAGAAAACCACATAATTTTTTCTTATATATCAAAGATTACATTCATAGGAAGCACCAATTGGAAGGAGGCACCAACCCCCTTATTTATAGGCACCAACCTGAAGGAAGCACCAACTCCTTGATTTCTCTGGCACCAACCGGAAGGAGGATAAGACCCCTTGAATTACAAGAACCAACCTGAAGGAAGCACTGATTCTCTGAGTTCTCTGACACCAACCAGAAGGAGGCTACAACCCCCTGATTTACAACCACCAACCTGAAGGAATCTCCAACTCCTTGAATTCTACGACACCAATCAGAAGGAGGCTACAACCCCCTTTCCTTACCCCATCTTGCCACCCTGAAATATAAGTGTAGAATCACTATCACTACCAATAATACTATCACTGCCAATGTCAACAACTAACCTGTCACTGTCACTGCCACATAAACCAAAATCTCACTATCACTGTCACATCAACCAACTTGTCATTGTCACTGTCACATCAACCAATCATCCAAACTATCACTGTCACTTTCACAATCACTGATATACCATCATCAACCAACTATAACCAAATACACTCACATGGATACCAAAACCATCACCAAACCATGTACATCAACCATCAACAAGAACTTGTACCATACCATGTACATCAAACTTGTACCATATCATGCATCAACCATGTCCCAACCTGTACCATATCATGCATCAACCTTGTACCGAAACATGTACATCAACATGTACCATACCATGTACACCAACCTGTACCATTCCATGCATCAACCATGTGCCATGCCAAGTACATCAACCATGTACCATATCACGTACATCAACCATGTATAAAACCTCAACATGTACCAACATCACCAAGACATGCACCTCATACATGTACCAAGAATATGCCTCACATCATGCACCAAATATGTGCCTCAAACATATACCAATGCCTCAACAAGATAGCAAAGGCATGACCATCACATCATCAACAAGTAACCAACATGTACCTCAAACCATGTGCCTCAAGCATGTGCCAACATCCATAAACCATGTACCAAGAGATACCATCAAACATGTTCCATATCACTCATATACCATGCAACAAACCATGTGCCAAGTATCCAATATGTGCCTCTAACATTGTATCATACCATCACCAAGGTGTACCATGCACAATCACTACCATGACATTCCTCAAGCATGTACCATAACAACATAAGCGTAATCATAAAAAATAACACAAGAACCTACCTCTGATCTTGTAGCTGACCTCATACACAATCTTATAGACCTGTATCTCTTCCTCAACTTCAACAAGAAGAGAATAATATCTTCAACAAACTTTACCTTAGTCTCACAAGACTAATTTTGGATTAGTCACAAACCCTAAATTTCAACAAGCATAAATCCGTACCTGTAATGAATAAAGGTATCAAATTTTAATGAAAGATACTCTACGATCTTTCTTTCATCTCCTCAAAATTTCAAGGTCCGAAACTTCTCAAAAACAAAGTTATAGAAAAAATGGAAAACCTTCCTGAATTTTAGCCTATTTTGGAGAGCGAAATTGTACAACATGCCCCGCGCTCAATATTTGATATCTGAGCCTAGTCCATGAACCTCTAAATCGATACTTATTCAAGCATATCATTTTAACATGAAACCGAGAAATTCAAAAGAATCATACCTCAAAATTCAAACAAATGGTTTCTTTATGTACTTCCCTTACAACATGAAAATAGAGCATCTCAATCATATAACTTCAGTGATTTAATTTTTTTTCTTAAAGATAGAAATAACGAAGTTGATTTTATTTAAAGCTTCACTTGATGTTTCAAGAAACAATCATAACCATGGGGTTTTATTTAAATGGGGTTGAATATTTTTAGCAAACATATTTTTTCACTTTCATGTGGTGTTGCTCTACTGCCCATGAGAAATATGCATAGCCCTGGTGGAGTCACTCCAACATCACAAGCCTTTCTCTTCTACCAACGAGTGTCCATAGACCTAGAAGAGACATATGCATTTCCCCACAAATGGATGAATTTCCTTTCCTCATCCTTTACCCAATTAGTATAATGTTATAACAATGGTGTATGAGGAAATAACATGTCTTTACACTCTGGTCGAGATGATGCCTATTTTTAGGAAAGGATTAGCCATGTCTAAATAATAATATTATGACATGAAACATATTTATCCTTGTATGTATGTGGCGTGCTCCTTTAAATCTGAATGGATGGTATCTTTAAGTTGGTTGAATCACCACTTAACTAATTTTCAAGATTTTATGTGACTCAATTATTTGAGGAAACCCCAATTCCATAAGAGTTTTAACTTCTTTAGGTGGCATGGGATATTTATTCGTAATTTCTTTGTTTAAGACATTCCTATCAAGTAAAATGAAATATAAATATTATCACATGTTCCTACTTTTGGAAGGCCCCACACTCAACCTTTCATGGGAACTACAAATAGTTTAACAAGTGGACAAGCCATGAAAGGATAAAATTATTTCCAAAAGGAAAGATATGTAATATGAAACCTTAAAGAAATGTAAATCACTGAAATAAATTCTAAGGGTTGGATCTGCATGCTTCGGAAAACAAGAAGGATGATGCTTGATTCTAAGGGTTGGATCTGCATGCTTGGGCTCTCATCGAAATTTTTGGATTGCTAAGTCTCTCCTTCTATATTAAACAACTTATAATGTTTTCTTGGATTCACTCAGCTGCAACACATGGACCATAAATATTGAAAACAAGGAGATATTTAAGTGCAAATTATATGAATCTAAAGAAAATAAATGGTCAAGGTAGGTCTAGAATATTCTTAAAAAAATAAAATAACAAAGGACGGCCAACCAAGAAACTCAAAATGCAAGGTGAACCAACCAAAAGAATTCTTAGACCTACAACAAATTTATGAGAAATATTGTAGGGGAGAGAAAATATGAAATAGTAAAATCAAGTTTGAGTAGACAATAGAGTCTTGGGATGAAAGCCATCAACCTTTAATGAGAAAAAATGAATTGTAAGAAAAATAAATTACTTAGAAATAATGTTGAAATTTTTTCTATACACTACATTTAAACAAATTTGCAGAAAACTTTAAGGCATCATCCATAAATCCAATTTTAATTTTAATTCTAATATTTCCATGCTCTCGACATATGTCAAATCTTCCAAAAAATAACCTCTTCGATGCTTTAAGGGATATCCTTTGTTCAGTTTCATCCTTCTTTTCCCTATGTAAATAGACTTTTTTTTGTATGCTAGTGTGTCCATTTCTATTTCTTTTATCACTTCAAAATTTTCTTTTAATTGTTTGATTCACTTTCTTATCCATTTGATTCCCTTTGCAGTCATTGTAAATTTACTATATGTTATTGTACAAAATATGAAACATAGAGGTTAAATTTTAACATTAAATCAATAATCCTATTGAACCTTTCAACAAATTGAATTACAATTGAATTTTTGGAGGGAGGTCCTTGATATTGCAGTTGGGGTTGATTACCAAATCGGGCTTGGAAGAATTAAAAAAAGTTTAAATTTTTGAATCGAGAGAGTTGAAAGTTTGAACAAAGTATGAAAATTCAAAAAATATCAAATGAGAGAATTGATGGCAGGGAGCCTCAGTTGAATATTAGGACTGATCTAAAAAATAGGACCTGCCTACACGAGAGTGAAAATAAGGAGGGTCCAACTTGAATATAAAACTTGATAAAGAGATTGGGGAGGAAATCTTGGAAGGCAAGAAAGGAAGGGAAACTTGAATTCAAACATTGACCCAAAAGAAACAAGTCAAACTCAAACTCAAAATAACTTCAATGAAAATCTAGCATTTGAAATTTAGTAACTGAGGTCCTACTTTAGATGTCAGGGAAATGAAAAAGTGGACAAGTGAAAAGAGGGCCCGATTTGGAAAACGAGATGATTTCCAAATCAAGTTGATTAATATTTGAGGTAATAATTCATAGTTCGAAAGGGGCATTCAAAGATAGAAAAATAGTTCAAAATATTCAAAAAGGTTTGAACCAAGTCTAAGTAAGAGTTCAAAGGAGAAAGACAAGGTGATATGAAGCATAATTTGGAAATCAATAGAGGGTAAATAATGAAAACCACATGTTGTGGCCGCAACAACCCACTTTTACTTTTTCTTTTACAAGCGAAAGGAAAGCCCCTCCCCCCTACTAAAATTTCAACCCTATTTCCTAATCCTCTACCGCTTGAACCTAATGCTATCCATTTGCCTACTTTGAAGGAGTTGGGGATTTTATATTGATGGATGATTCTCTTTGATGGGTGCTGATTATTCTTCCCAATCTGATGATTTCAAATGTCTTCATAATGCTTATTGGATTTTTATATTTGTTGACATTTGTATGATGGAATTGACATGTTGTCTTCATACCTTTTGTTAATTATGAAGTGCTTGATGATCCTATTTGGATGCATGGCTTGATGTTCTATTGCATGTATTGGATGAGGTTGTGGATGATTATTTGATAATTTCCTAATTCAAATTATGCATCCTCTTGCTAACATGTTATATACTGCATGACTTCATACTACGTGCTCTCGCATAGATATCCTACTCTTCTATCTTGAATTAGTATATGTAGTCTTAAGACACTCACCTACAATCATCACATTATTTTTCAATAAACCTAACACTCTCTCATAAGTTGGTTTAAAGGCATGTAATATGTTGTTTATTGTATTAGCTAGTCTTCCTTGATTCCATGGCTGATCTCATTCTTTTGTTTTGCATGAGAAGGTTTGCAGAGACACTTTGTTCGCATGACCACTCCAACATTGAGAGGCATGTGGGAAATTTGTTGATCCTTTTCTAGAACCTTGAATTTGATCCTTATCGAGCTTCCACTTTTTCTTTTTCCCCAAGGTCTTGAGATTCCAAGGCTATTGGATCCACCTTTCCTACAGACCTATCCCCAAGCCTCTTTGGATTGATCTCTACCAGATTCTTCTTTTGGACTTCCCTATCTTCTGAAACCTGGGCCCAAGGCCTATTGGGTTTTATCCTTATTTTCCTCTATTATTTCCTCTAAACAAATATCATAGTTGTATTTCTCCCTTTGAGAGCTTTCCAACGAATGTAACCATTCTTAAATATGAGTTATGGATTGAAAGTTATGGCCTTCTAAAGTTTCCTAAGCCAAAACTCACCTTTTATTCCCACTCCCACGTGTCATCTGTGCGGTTCACACTCTCTTGTGTCATCTAACATGGCGCTAATGCTGATGTGGCGACCACCACCTATCCTCATCATCGTCGGGATTTTTCCTGACTCTTCTTCCCAGCCTTCTGATCACTTACTCTGACAAAGATGTTGGAGCTTCATCGTCCCTGGCATTCATGCTCTTCATTGTCAGAGTCCTTCTCCATCAGAGTACATCTACTCCTAACATCGCAAATCACTCCAATGATCCTCCCCAAATGAATGGTTGGGATTTCATTTCACTCTCCACTCGATCGAATACCTTCATTTGTTCTCGAAAGTTGAAGGCCTTATGGCTACAATACCCATAGTAAAAAAAAATATTCCAGTTCCTCAGTTTGCGAATGTTCCTTCACTGCCTTAGATTGAATCCTTATCTTCTTCTTTCACATAACAATCTTGTTCGCAACTGGATTCTTTAGTGAATTACAGATGTTCTTTTGAAGCTAAGCCACTTTTACTTCTAAGCAACCAACATCAGAACCACAGGATTATTACTTTGCAAAGTTTTGCAAGCTTAAACCTCGAGCGATTTTCCAAAGCGAAACTCTCCCGAGACGTCGATCTTTTCCCTGAGTGAACGGTCAGATATTTTTCGTGCAACAATATTCAGGTTATAAGTTTGAATGGTCAGAGTTAACACTCTGAACGGTCTCCTTCAGACTCCAAATGAATTTTAATCGTGACCTTTGATCGTCACTGAAAGGACGATCCAGATCTTTCACATGAAAAATGGAGCTATGAGGGAATATTCCTTGATACCTCTTATTGATACCTTGAAACTTCACAAGTTTCCTGGATGTCGAATGATTAGCTTTGACTACACATCATCACTTTTTTCAGGATTTAACCTTCAGCATGCGAATCGAAGAAGGAATATTTTTTGATTCTTTTATTCGATCCCTTTTAAATGACACATTAGATAAAACTGTGAAATAGCTCCCCTGATGGATGATGTAGATTTATCTAGATCTATTGAACGGTTAGATCTCGCTCTTGGAGTTAATACGTCGGGATCGGAATTGAACAGGATATAGGAAGACTTTGATGCAAAGTTCTAAATGCAAAGTCTACCATTTTTTAGGTCTCATGTAAAATTGACTAGAACCGTTGATCTGGTGGGTTTTCTCTTTTGCAGGTTCAAGAATTAAGGGTCCAGATTAACCCACGGGCTTGGTCAATGGTTGTTGAGTGAGAATTTTTAAACAACCATAACTTCTGATACAAATGTCGGAATCATGCCCATGATACCTCATTGGAAATATATCATACAAAGGAGCACAATGTTATGGGTCTCCAGGTCAAACAACTAATATAAGAAAATAGAAAATATAGAAAACCGACAACTACATATTTGGGGGGGGGAAATGGACATACCAACTTCAAGCAGTCATATCTGGGGCTACAAGTAACGAAATCAAGCCCAGGGTAGCTTGATAGAAAGCTGGAGAAAATAAGAAAAAGATGGAATAGAAAATGGGTGAATATTGAGAGTGTAAATTGCTCTAAAATGAAAAATACATACATAACCCAAATTCAGATGAAGAACTGGACATGCAGACTTCAAACAATCTTATCTTGAGCTATCGACGATGAAATTGAGCTAAAAATAGCTCAATGGAAAGATGAGATAGAGGAGAACAAGAAAAAATGATATCATTCAACATATCAGAGCTAAAAATGCCCAGAACAACATAATAAATTAAGAAAACGACCCAACAGGCAGAGTGAATAATAAATTTAAATAGATATCATTGGTAAATTGTCCTAGGGTGAATTTAACCACCCTAGAGTCTCTTATGCTACCATTTGTAAATCTTACATCTACATTTTCGAAATTCCAGAGAAATTTGAAATGTAAAAAAGAAAAAAATTAGGGAAAAATGAAACGAATGATCATGAGAACTGAATAGTCTCTCTCTTGTTCTATAAAAGGGAGCTAGTTGAATGTATCTTGACTTTTTCCCTTTGTAACAAAGGATGGTACTATTACTTCTAAGGGATAAAGAGCAGGAGGAATTTCATAAATAAGTGGATTTGATGGATGTAATAGAGACTACTCTTGATGCATTTAGCTTTTGCTTGAGTAGATAGGATTCTGTTGTATGAAATTTTTATGCACTCTCTGTTGTTTACTAAGGCAGCCACATATTTATTCATGGGTACATAAATGTTGTTATAAATGTATTGTGCAACTATTTTTATATGCATCTGTAGCATTATTTCTTTCATTTACCATTAGAATACATGCATTATTTATGGTTATGATGGTTATCTTTCTTTGTACTCATTCTATTAGTTTTTCTCTCGGGATAGGTTAGAATTAGTTATATTGGATTAGTTAGCTCTTAGTTAGTTTAGCCTTAGAATTAGTTAGAACTCTTTTGGGGGGAAGTTCGTTTTCTTTCCCATTTTTATTCTTTTAATTTTGAGTGGCAGTGAGGCCCATAAACTAGCGGAAAGCACTACTCCAAATGAGAGTAGTTTTGATTGATACCTTCCATCGAGTGTTTTCCCTCATATGATTGAATGGGTCATTATGGCCCATCGACAAAAATGGTGCTAGAAGGAGGGCTGATGACTAGATGAGCATGTGGAGTCATTTGCATTGATTTTTTGTTTTAATTTACTAATGGCTTCATCCCATATCCATTTATGGAGGTGTTTTTCTAATACTGTACCTCCCAAACCTCCTAGAAATATTTTACATTTCTTATCAAAACTTAGATTTGATGGCAAGGGTGAAATCTTTGCATCTGAACATGTTTTTAATTTCTGGAAATTTTGTGGTTCTCACAATATTACTAATAGAAATATCATTTGTAGGTTATTCACCCTCACCTTTGGAGTTCGGGTCAAGAGTTGGTGTGAGACCTTGCCGACTGCCTCTATTCACATAAGGGAAAAATTTATGCGTTAATTTTTTCAAGCTTTTGAGAGTTATTGTTATGATAATTTGTGTGCAGAGATATTAGAATTGAAGAAGAATGCAGATGAATATGTTAAAGATATTTTTATCAAATTTATCCATCTTTGCTATAGATTTCCTTTGGGAGATAGTCCCTCTAACAATGATTTGATTTCATGTTTAGTTTCTCTTGCTAGTGAAACATATGATTCAATGGATGAAGAATGTAAATCATGTTCTAATATTGTTTTACATGTTGATTTAGATTTAAACGAAAAATGTTGAAAATGATTATGGTTTGGATGGAATTCATATGTCTGGATATTTCTTTACTATGGGGGATTAAGATCAGATGGAAAATTCTTTTTCAGAAGAAACCTATGTATCCTCCCACCACTCCATTCCCCCTTACCTTCCTTGTGATGAAAATGAGACCTTTTGTGTTGTAACTTCAAGTTTAGATTTTTCTGTAGCTTCCCAAGAGGAGGGTTTTCATGCTAATAATGAGACACTTTGTGTCACATCGATGGTTATGTCAGGCTCTCATTATCCTATCTCATATTTTCCATCACAAGGGATGGAAAAGGAAGCTATGGGGAAAAACTTGAATGCTGATCATTTTGTTAATAAAAAAATTCTAGACATTCATGAAATGAATCTTTCCTCACTCATGGATAATTTAGAATTAGTTCCTCTTGATTTGGATTGTCCTGTTGTTACAAATTATCCTTGTATAACTGACATAGAGCTATACTGTTTTCCTATTGCTGATGGATCATTTATTGAAAATTCTTGTTCTAACGATTCTTGTAATTTTCTCCTATTTTCTAACCATGAATATTCTTTGGAAGATATTTCAGATCCTCATTTTGTGCAGGAGAAAGACATACATGTTAATTTTTTCACTCAAAGAGAAGAAATAAACATACACGACACTAATCTTGTAACACAACAACCCACTTCTTGTTTACAAGAGAAAAACTATCTTAAGGAAGAACATGTTGATTGTGAAACCACACCTAATGTGGAGACCACTGATTCACAAGAAATCAATGATGTGCTTAAGGAGGATGAAATACCACTAAGGGAGTCACTTTATGAAAATATCTCTTGTTCTAGAAAATATTTTCATTCTCTAAATTCTTACGCTTATTTCTATTTCAATCCTAATATTTTTAATGGATTAATTTTACAGGAAACCACCCACCATACGACTCAAATAGACTCAATGGGGTTGACCCTTGTTGAAGTACTTGATGGTGGTGATGTGCATTTGGAAGATAGAGAGGATAATACCTCTTCCCATGAACTTATTATAACCCACCCTTATCAGCCTTTTTCATGGGATGAAGAGAATTCCGTAGCAAATGTGTATCAAAGGATGTCTTCTTCTTTTTCTTCTCCTTTTTGATAAATAATGAATCTCCTTGTTCAAGTAGCCCTTTGTTGAATATTTTTAATACTAGTTGATCTCACCATTGTTTCAAAATTATCTCTCATACCATGGTTGGTCCTAACCCATACATATCATATGATCTCACTAGTCTATCTCAAGTAGTTGGTTACTTGAAGTGTGAGTCTAGGGAGGACTGCCAAGATAATGAGGCACTTCAGTCTATGCTGATGGTTATGTCAGGCCCTCATTATTTTGGTTTGTTTTTGGGGATAAGCAACTTTGTTAGCACATAGATTCTCTCACCAAAAACACTTTATACAAACTCTATGCACGATCCTCATTTGGTATGTTACTTTCCATCGAACTCCTTCCATCAATTCTATGATAGAAGTGTAAGATTTTACAATAGAATTGAAGCATGGTTGGAGAGATCTTACTTGGAACGATTTCCCATGAATTATCATTATCATATATTTAATATGGTGAATAGAGTTTATCATGAGTTAATTTTTCCTACTTTTAGTCGATTCTTATTCCAAGCTCTATCACTAATCTTTTATCTTGAACATATGTTTGCAGGATTGGGATTACTTGGATGTCTACATTGGAATTATGATTTTACATAGCTCATTTTTCAGCCATTAGTAGCGTAGGAAATGAGTAGGGTAGATAGACTAGTGTCTTTCTTTGCATAGTTTAGCTTTTCTTTCTAGTTTTTAATTAGTTTTATGTTTTCATTTTATTTTCATTACTGTTGGCTGATCAATAATTGGATTCTCAGAAGAGGTGGAGAGAAATAGAAGTATTGACCACTAATTTTTCCTTGATTGGATTTTTCAATTTAATTTTGATATGGGGAAAATTTTACTTCATTTTATTCTCAAATTTCTTCCATGTGTTGGGTAATTTTTAGATCACTGATTTCATGCATGATCATCATGTCAAATATTGTCCAAGCATGTTTTCATCTTACAAGTGGAATATGTTAAAATCAAGATATTATTTATTTCCTTTTGGGATGAAAATGAGCACTCAAATATATTCAATCACCATATGATTATGATTCTAATTGAAATGTTTTTCTTGATGAAATTGATTATGAGGGTGGATCTTGCTGTCCCATACATATTAATATTAAATTATGAGTATTAAAAATCTGCCCTTCTGAAATTCAAGCCACTCCCAATCCTTGTAATCTCCTGAGATGATTATTTTTCCTTGGGTTTGGAGTTATCCAAATCTTTTCTTTCACATCCACTCGTTTCTTTGATCACTTTCAGCGAACACAATTTTTCTGTTTAGACCTTTTTAGCATAATGAACTTAGCTGATTTTTTATTTCATTTTAGTTCTTTTTTGTTAGCACTTTTAGCTTTAACTTCCAAGCACTGGATGCACATATCTTACGCTTTGTTCAATTTATTTTTCAAGAATGAGTTTTATATTTTATCTTGCAAATTTCTTCATTCAAGCTTCCTTTCATACACAACAACAAGAGATATTCATTCACACTATCTAGATGCATTTGTTTTGACAATTCTGGACATCGTGGTCATTTAAATCTCTCTGCTGATGCCTTTTTCAGAAATTACTTAGGAACCAATCTTTCTATTACCTAACTTACTAATTGATCAAAGACTCAATCTCACCACTGTCCATTCAATGGATTTTCAGACTTGATATTTTCTT
>SNQJ01S0004225.1:145944-162176 GCA_010110895.2 Picea sitchensis
TCTTCAACAATATCTTTTCATCGTTTAGGTTTGTTGATTTTGGGTTACCTATTAAAGTTACATTCTTGAGAAATCTTATTTTTATCATGGATGAGAACTTTACACTTATATCATGTTGAATATATTAAAATGCCTGGGAGTTGTAAATACCTTCATGAAATATGTCAATGCAACTTCTAAGATTCCAATTTCGAATCTTCATCATTTACTTTTTTTTATCCATGATGGTGATTTTTCAAGATATCATTTCCTTGTGGGCTATCAATTATCAATCTATTGGGCCCACACTCTTTAGCACTCCTCGAACACCAAACATAGTTTATTCATAATCAGAGGAAACACATGCCTTGGGGTGCAATGTTGATAAGTTTTCAATCATATTTTTTATGACTAACGTTTATTGGTGGATTGGTATATTTAGATGATAAATGAGATTGAAGTCTTATGGTCTTGTTTACTTAATTTGTTTGACTTTGATTTCAGGAATAAGACATTGTGTCCAGAGATCCAAACCTCATATCAATCAATGACATTATGTCTCTTGTTGAAGGGGAAAATGTGGGAAATCACCTAGTGATTATCGCTCAGGAAGAAGGTTGTGATGATTGGTTGAATGCATAGTGGATGATACTTGATAACTGCACTCGATTTCACACAAAGTTTTATGACAACCAATTTAATTCAAGTTTATTTTAGCTTAGCATGCTTTTCCTAGACTAAGTTTTAATTCCAGTTGTTACTTTTCAATTTAGTTAATTCTCATTTCAATAAGCCAGTTAAATAAGAGGAGGATTTCTTCCCAAACTATCTAAGATATGATCACACCTTTCTCTTTTGTTATGCAAGTTGGGAAAATGGATTTTTCAACCAACAACTCTGAATTTTTTTCTCTTGGAATGAAATCAACATAGGGAAGTGTTAATCTGAAACTTGAATGTTTAGATTCCTTTGCAATATTCTTGGATTGATAAATCAACATTGTCACCAACTTATCGGCTGATCATAAATATATTCCCATTTATTTACTCACATATTGGTTTCTAATCTAATTGATATTTGAAGTAATTTTGATGACTATTTTGATAACCTCCATAGTTGTGATATTTCTTTGCATTATCGAAATGAATCTTTTGTATTAATAATTATATTTTATAGAAAAGGGAAAATGACACTTTGGTGAGAAATATAATTTATGTTATTGAAAAATTCAGCGTTTTGAAAATTGCAAAGGAATTGCTTATGTCAAGAAATCTTGAGAGCATACGGGTTTATGGAGCATTTCATGAAATTGGTTTTCAAAAATCTGTTTTGATTGAGCATCTACATTAACCCATGTTTCTTGATTCCTAGAATTTTTTTGTCGCACTAATTGAAAATAAAATCATATATGACAATTGGATTTGAGAATTGTTTTGCAAAATCTTTTCCATTAGACAATCAATTCTCGTACTCTGGTTTGTTTTCATTTTAGATCATAAACTCTAGGAATCTTTTCATTGGGCTTGATATTAATTAGCTAACTTTTCTTGATTGTTGATTTACCTTGGCTTACTGTTAACTGTACACCGAAAACACTTCTTTTGTTGCTATTGCCATATTTATTATTCGCGGTTGTTTTCTCTTCTTAGCCTTTTCATCCAGTTTTCATCCTTTTGATGACTGACATTCTAGCTTCAAATTTCCTTTTAGTTTAGTTTTATTTTCATGAATTCACTTCCGATTTCAGTTTTTCTTTCTATTTATGCAGATTCCTCCCATATTTTGATTTGACTGCTAGTATTTCCCTAAGTTGATTTGACTCTTAGTCTTCCTTGAGGATTTCCCTTTAAATTTTGGTGAAGGGGTTGGTCAATTTTGGTCACATACTAAAGATTTTTTCTTACAAGTCATAAGATGCATGGGTTTCTCTATTTGAATGAACATTTATAAAGTTCTCAATTGTAGGTATGGACTGATATTTGTGGTGGAACACATGTGCCCGCTGCATACCAGGATAACCCATATGTATAGGAAAGTGCCTATCCACTCTTTCTTTGAGCTTCATACACTTCACATTAATAAGATGGAAAATACTATGATGGTGTTTGGGGAGACCCATGGGTTAAAATAAAATGCATAAAATCTACTCAACAAATCAAAGCAAATCTCGTATCACCCTGCTTCCTTCACACCATATGTGCATATGAATATCTATATCTAAAACCTAAAAGGGTGAGCATGTTATGAAATAAAAAAGAAGTTGAAATCACTATTAATAGTGTGGGAAGTACAAGTAAACCCGTCGGGTCTATGGACGCCTGCTGGCAACGGTGCTATGCTTGTATGGTACCAAGACAACTTCATTAGGGCTATGGATGCTCATTGGCAGTGAAGCAATGCCAATAAAAGAGAGATGAGGAACACACATATGTAAATGTTTTCTTGTTTTAAAAGTGAAAACCCACGATTGAACCAAAGCTAATTTGAAGTGTACATCTAGTAAAGGAACTTATCTTATTAATTAGGTCTTTGAAAATGGTGTGTTAGATTACAAGTACTAGAAATATTGGGTTATATATTTTAAAATTTTGGAGTCATGGTGGTACCCATAACTATTGGAAAATTGTGTGCAATTTGTGGAACTTATGTTTACAATTCAGATATGAAGTACATGCCCTAGATTTCTATTGACAAAGATAACTAGTTCTTGTAGTGTGTCTCCATTTGTTGTGGCCGCAACAATCCACCTTTACTTTTTCTTTTACAAGAGAAAGTAAGCCCCCCCCTACTAAAATTTCAACCCTATTGCCTAATACTCTACCGCTTGAACCTAATGCTATCCCTTTTCCTACTTTGAAGGAGATGGGGTTTTTATCTTGATGGATGATTATCTTTGATGGGTGATGACTATTCCTCCCAATCTGATGATTTCAAATGTCTTCATAATTCTTATTGGACTGTTATGTTTGTTGACATTTGTACGATGGACTTGACATGTTGTCTCCATACCTTATGTTGATTTCGAAGTACTTGATGATCCTATTTGGCTGCATGACTTGATGTTATATTGCATGTCTTGGATGAGGTTGTGGTTGATTATTTGCTAATTTCCTAATTCAAATTTTGCATCCTCTTGCTAACATGTTATGTTGCATGACTTCATACTATGTGCTCTCGCATACATATCCTACTCTCTTATTTCGAATTAGCATATGTAGTCTTAAGACACTCACCTACAGTCATCACATTATTTTTCAATAAACTTAACACTCTCTCATAAGTTGGTTTAAAGGAAGGGAATATATTGTTTATTATATTAGCTAGTCCTCCTTGATTCCATGGATGATATCATTCTTTTGTTTTGCAGGAGAAGGTTTGCAGAGCCACTTTGTTCGCATGACCACTCCAACATTGAGAGGCATGTGGAAAATATATTGATCTTTTTTCTAGAACCTTGAATTTGATCCTTACCGAGCTTCCCCTTTTCCTTTTTCCCTAAGGTCCCGAGCTTCCAAGGCTATTAGATCCACCTTTCCTACAGATCTATCCCCAAGCCTCTTTGGATTGATCTCTATCAAATTATTCTTTTGGACTTCCCTCTCTCTTGAAACCTGGGGCCAAGGCCTATTGGGTTTTATCCTTCTTTTCCTCTAACCAAATCTCATAGTTGTATTTTTCCCATCGAGAGATTTCCAAATAATGTAACCATTCTTAAATCCAAGTTTTGGATTGAAAGTTATGGCCTCCTAAAGTTTCCTAAGCCAAATCTCACCTTTTCTTCCCACTCTCACGTGGAATCCGCACGCGACTCACACTCTCATGTGTCATCTGACGTAGCGTTAATGATGATGTGGCATCCACCACCCATCCTCATCATCGTCAAGATTTGTCCTGACTCTTCTTCCCATCCTTCCGATCACTTACTCCGACAAAGACGTCGGAGCTTCATTGTACCTGACATTCACACTATTCATTGTCACAATCCTTCTCCATTGTAGTACATCTAATCATAATATTGAAAATCACTCCAACATCCCTCCCCCAATGAATGGTTGGGATTTCATTTCACTCGCCACTCGATTGATGAACTTCATTCGTTCTTGAAAGTTGATGGCCTTATGGCTACAATACCAAAAGCACATAAATTTATTTTAGTACCTCAGTTTGTGAATGTTCCTTCGTTGCCTCAGATCGAATCCTTATCTTCTTCTTTCACATATCAATGTTGTTCGCAACTGAATTCTTTAGTGAATTACACATTCTTTTTTGAAGCTAAACCCCTTTTCCTTCTAAGAAACCAACATCGGAACCACGGGGTTATTACTTTGAAAATTTTCACAAGCTTAAACCTAGAGCATATTGCCAAAGAGAAACTTTGTTGAGCCGTCAATCTTTTCCCTGAGTGAACAGTCATATATTTTTTGTGCAACAATATTTGGGTTATAAGTTTGAATGGTTGGAGTTCACACTCCGAACAATCTCCTTCAGACTCTGAATGAATTTTAATCATGACCGTTGATCATCACTGAAAGGACGATCCAGATCTTTTGCATGGAAAATGGAGCTATAAGGGAGTATTCCTCAATACCTCTTGTCGATACGTTGAAACTTCACAAATTTTCTGGATGCCGAATGATTAGCTCCAACTACACGTCATCACTTTTTTCGGGATAAACTTTAGCATTTGAATCGAAGATGGAATATTATTCTATTCTTTTCTTTGATCCCTTTTAACTGACACATTAGAGAAAACTTAGAAATATCTCCCTCGATGGATGATGTAGATTTCTCCAGATTTGTTGAACGACTAAATCTCTCTCTGGGAGTTAATACGTCGAGATGGGAATTGAACATAAGATAGGAAGACTTCGATGAAAAGTTCTAAATGCACACTCTAACATTTTCAAGGTTCGATGGACAATTGACCAAAACCGTTGATCTAGTGGGTTTTCTCTTTTGCAGGTTCAATAATTAAGGGTCCAGATCAACCCACGAGCATGGTCAATGGTTGTTGAGTGAGAATTTGTAAACAACCATAACTTTTGCTACAAATGTCAGAATGAGGCCTGTGATACCTCATTGGAAAGGTATCAAACAAAGGAACACATTGGTATGGGTCTCTAGGTATAAAAATGGATATAAGCACTAGAAAATATAGAAAACTGATAACCACAGATTTGGGGGGAAAAATGGCCATACCAACTTCAAGCAGTCATATCTGGGGCTACGAGTAACGCAATAAAGCATATGATAGCTCAATATAAATATGGAGAAGAGAATAACAAGTTGGAATAGAAAATGGGGGAAGATTGAGAGTGTAAATTGCTCAAAAATTCAAAACATAGACATAACCCGAATTCAGATGAAGAACCAAACATGCAAACTTCAAACAATCTTATCTTGAGCTACCGAAAACGAAATTGAGCCAAAAATAGCTCAATTAAAATATGAGATAGAGGAGAAAAATAAAAAATGATATCATTCAACATATCAGAGCTAAAAATTCCTAGAACAACACAAGAAATTTAGAAAATGACCCAACATGCAGAGTGAATAATAAATTTAATTAGATATCATTGGTAAACTATCATAGGGTGAATGTGACCACCCAAGAGTCTCTTCAGCTTGCATTTGTAAATCCTACATCTACATTTTCAAAATTCCATAGAAATTTGAAATGTAAAAAAAGACAAAATTAGGGAAAAACGAAACAAATGGTCATGAGAACTGAAGATTCTCTCTCTTGTTCTACAAAAGGGAGCTAGTTGAATGTATCTTGAATTTTTCCCTTTGTAAAACATGATGGTACTATTACTTCTAAGGAATAAAGAGCAAGAGGCATTTCAGAAATAAGTGGCTTTGATGGATGTAGTAGAGACTACTCTTGATGCATTTATCTTTTTCTTGAGTAGATAGGATTCTGTTGTATGAATTTTTTTTGCACTCTATGTTGTTTACTCAGGCCATCAGATGTTTCTTCATGGGTGCAAAAATGATGTTATAAATGTATGGTGCAAATATTTGCCTATGCATATGTAGCATTATTTCTTCCATTTACCATTAGAATACATGAATTATTTCTGGTTCTAATGGTTATCTTTATTTGTAGTCATTCTATTAGTTTTTGTCCCGGGATAGGTTAGAATTAGTTAGCTCTTAGTTAGTTTAGCCTTAGAATTATTTATAACTGTTTGGGGAGAAGTTCGTTGTCTTTCCCATTTTCATTCTTTTAATTTTGAGCGTCATCGAGGCCCATCAACTCGCGGGAAACACTACTCCAAATGAGTGTAGGTCTGATTGGGACTTGTCATCGAGAATTTTCCCTCATCTGATTGAACGGGTCATTCTGGCCCGTCAACACCACATTAAAAGACTCAAAGATGAGATTCAAAAAGAAACTTGGATTTGAAAGAGAAATAAAATTGAATAAAAAAAAAAAACTCGAATTCGATGGATATAAAAGGGGGCATTGATTAGAGATTGGGACCGATTTTAGGATCAAGAGAAAACCTAGTTACAAAGGTAAAGAAGTGGCCCAATTTTGAAATATGCCATGCTTTGAAAATTGATGGCCAAAAGAGTTCGGGCAAAAAAATAAATTTAGAAAATCTTAAGGAAGGGAAGAAACCAAAAACTCAAATGAGGAATAAAGTTTAGGGAAGGAAATAAAGAAAGTCAAAATATGGTAAGGAGAACATAACGGATCATCTGGATTAACCATATAAATGAATAATCAGGATGCAAGGTGATGAGGAATCAAGGTCGTTGTAAATCTAAAAGAAGAAACATATTTAGACAAGTGAAGAAGGAGTGGCCCCAAGTTTTACTCAAAATTTAGGGGGGTATTTTTAGGGCTTAAAAATTTGTCTTCCATATCTCCATGGTTCACATAAGAGCCACACTAGTTTTTCTTCATGGAAAAACTCATTTTTGTCTTGAAGAAGTTTATTTTTCTCAAGCCCCCCTCTCCGAATTTGAATTTTTCTCATTCCAAAAATGAAAGTGGTTAGCATTTGAAGAGTCTCTTATCCACCTCTTTCTTGATTCCATGAAAGTAGGAGGTGGTTGCTTCAAGATAGGAGGTAGAAATTTTAGTATAGGAAATGTTTGTGAGAAATTCCCCTCGTGGACAGGTTGAACTCCCCTTGGATCGGGTTTCCTTCGATTCAATACAGATGGAAAACAAATGGACACTCACTTCCCATTAAGACTAATTTATATGTTCATTAATGAAATAATAAGAGAGAGAGAGAGAAAGAGGAAAAGGTAGATGGTTTACCTCTTTCCTGTAGGTTGTCCTCGATGATCCAATTTTTGAACTTGATCTCCAAGATCTTGATGTGGAAGTATATTTCCTGCAAGATACAAGGAAATAATCTTCTGCTACTATATATCATTATACAAAAGTATATTTATCTATGTTGGACTTAAACAAGACAAATAAAAACATTCATGAAATGAACGATGTAGAGATTAAGAGAAATAGGCCAATTTATATATTACAAATGGAAATAAATGGAAGATTTACAACCTCAATGATTATGCTGCAACAATTCCTCCAAGATCTCCTTTTTCCAGCCCCTTCATGCATTACCAGACGATAGGTATGATGCTATGAACTACCTCCTCACATGATCAAAGGTTTGACACTCTGGAAGCCCTCCTCCCTATTGAATGTCACAATATCAGAGTTATGATATTTCAAAGTTCCCCCTCCTAAGCTCTCACATAAAGAATTTAAATAATTTTCCATTTGAGTACTAACTCAACAATCCAAGGAGAAGATCAATAACTAGATCCACTAAATTGGGATTTCCAAGATTTTTAGGGAGAAAATATCTCTCAAGGATTTTAGGGAGAAAATATCTCTCAAGGATTTTAGGGAGGAAATATCTCTCAAGATCCATCAAATTAGGATATTGGTTTGAGAAAATATCTCAAACATCCATGAGACTCTCAAGTTCTCTTTGAGATTAGGAAACTAGATGTGAGGTGGAATCTCACACTCAATTAATTTCCCTTTTTCAATAAAAAATAATAATACACGTGCACATAGTATTTTGACCTTCATTTGATAAATTTCTCCCCCAACATGTTCGGGGATCATGACAAACACTCCCACACTTAAGTGTGACAAATAGGTGTGTAACATATACCCCCTAAAGTGTGAGTTCAGAAGAAAAGATGACGACCCAAACACTTTAAAAATATGTGTGCAAAGGGTGCTGGAATAGGAGAGCCTGGTGGAAGCTACAAGTAAACATCAAATATTATATACATATCATCCCTGAGGTAGGAATCCCCATGCTCAAAATAAACTAGTTCAAAGCATGGTCACCGACCAATACACTGCGGATCCATGAACGTACTGACAAAGGATATGGCCGTTAAATATACAACATGGATCCATACATCCATGACTCAATCGGGTTGTAGCCATGAAAGAATACAAAATGGAGCTACGATATGAAAATAACATAGCCACAGACCAATACAAAGTGGATTTATGTGACAACATATACATCAATGAGCTTTCCAACATGATGATGATACTATAATATTCTAAGTACTCAAATAGTCTCCATCACAACCTGGGTGTCTGAGGAGTTCCCAGGGTCTTCGTCTCGAGCCCACAATGGTATGAATCTTTCCATGTGAATAGATGTCATGATGTCGAACATGGTAGAAACCACTTGATTACCAGTCATTGATTCATACCATTAACAAGTGCGAGGGAAATCACTAATGATGACAATGAATCCCAAGGTACCCTAGTACACTCCAATGAATGTGAACAAATGAGATGAAGTCAAAAACTTGTGGAATCATTCGATCAAAGGTCAATGATGTAAACCCATTTTCGGAAGCAGGGAAACTTGCCATTGAGGAATGTAGATTCCAAGGTACTAATTAGTTTCTAAGTCTAATTCTCGTATAATGTGTTGAAGTTGATAGGAACAAACTCGTTGAATGAGGGCCATGATTTATCCCCCATCATTGACATAGAAAATTACATAGGAAAATGATATGAGCTGATATATGAAATGGAAACTTACTGAAACGAGAATGAGATACTGAAAAATGGTTGATTAAGTTGGAACTTCCCTTAAACGTTGTGTAGTACGACAAGTGACTTGGAAACATTGACTTGAGTAGATAAGGACCAAAACATAGTGCAACGATCACCGAGGCACTCTTTGAATGAAGGAGTAGGGATAAATCATGTGATTGGTATGAATAGGAGACAAGTAGATTACCCAACTGTAAGAAAAGACACAAACATGTGCCATGTTCAAGGGTGAGACCAAACAACTGCCATAAAGATTACCATAAACTTGACCCACTTCCTTCAATTTCCCCCCAACCATGAATGGAAAGTACCTCTTTGTTTTTTAACGAGATTGAGGAGGATAACAAATGATCGGTATAGCTCATATTCGATGAGTCCCTCATCACATGTTTAATGAACCTGAAGGAGGGGTATCGATCCCATATATCCCATATGGGTCCTTCAATGTATCATTTTACGATCCCAGAGAAGGTAAACTTGATGATCTTTTCACATTTAGAGAGTATGAAAAGGTCTTAAAGAAGACTCCAAGGGTGTTATTTTTCATAAATTTAGTCCCCCAAGATCGAAAAAGTTTAAAACAATACAAGGCAAAACTCTTGTAATCAATATTGACTAGAGTATTCATTTTTCGTCATTAGTTTGTCTGGTCCGAAAAAGGGTTAAAATTGCACCGAATAGATTCCCTTTCAAGTGATTTTAATGAGTGTGAAAGGAAACAAGATCACTCGACAATATTTTCATGTTTAGAGAGTCTGAAAAGAGCTTAAAGGAGACTCCAAAGAGTTCATTTTTCGTATAGTTTTTATGAGTATGAAAAAGTGATAAAAGTATACTCGGTAGCCTATTCTCATGTATTTACAAGCACGAGAAAGAACAAAGACTGAGAACGGTAACCTATTCTCATGTATTTATGACCATGAGAGAGAACACAGACTAAGCTTGGTAACCTATTCTCATGTATTTATGAGCATGAGAAAGAACAAAGACTAAGCTTGGTGTGGGTTTCATTTTTCCACAAGCTTGAAAATATAAAATAAACTATGCTCGGGTTCTCGATCATGTATTCCAAGAGGTATTTATGTGACTAAAGTACAATTCTACAAAATTAATACATGTCAAAGGATCCTATGTTTCATTTTTTAATGAGCTTGACACAGAAACAAAATTGTGTTCAGGGTTAGTTTCATTTTTACACGACCTTGAAACTATAATAAAAATGATGCTCGACATGATACCTATCGGTGGGTTTCTTCCCAACATGATGTTCATAGGTTGGTACTATTCCCCTAACATAACTGACAAAGGATACCGACTTAACTCTAGCATGATGCCCAGATGCTAGAGACATACCCCCCAAGCTTCATTTTGCCTGATGATTCTTCTTCGACACCCAATCAGATTTCTGGATACTAATAGGAAAAGGTTCACTAAAGGGAGAGGAATAAAGAGGATCAAATAACACAAGAAGAAGAAATGAAGGTTCATTTACAATATCTAGTGAAAGACTCAACTAAAAATTTACGAGATCTAGCAAAAGACTCGACTCAATGTTTATGAGATCTAGTGAAAGAATTGACTCAACATTTATGAGATATAGTGAAAGACTCGACTCAATTGGAGGGGGGTCTGTTTCATTTTTTAAAGATATTGACATGGAAAATGAACTACTCTCATGGTTATCTGTCTCATATTTTAACGAGTTTGACACAGAAATGGGAATTATGCTCGTAAACCTTCTGATTCATTTTTTAACGAGCTTGACACTAAAATGGGAGCTTTTCTCGTAATCCTCTGTTTCACTTTTAATGATATTGACATAGAAATGAGAACTATGATTGTAACCCTCGACTATGGCTTCCAAGAGGTCTTCATTATACAAAAGAAAAATGGTATGGAAGGAATACATGTCAAGGGAATTAGTAGGGGTAACAAGGGGAAGATCAGGCTCCAAATCCCCTATTGAGTGGTTCACCATGTCAATTACTGTATCTAATTCTAAATAAGTGAGCATACAGAGAGAGGCTCCTTCTCATTCAAATTTTAACACATGGGATATGATGCCACATAATTAACCCGTGGCAGGGGGGATACCACTTGCATATAAGGAGCATTCAGGGAGGTCGGATGGTTGATAGTTAACAAATGATAAAGACTAACAAATTAAAGTTATTCAAGAGTCATAATGTTTCCATCATGAGGGAAATGCATCACTCAAAATATTGTGTACATGACAACTTTCATAGCATAGAAATAGTACCATCCAATGAGGAAATTTAAATCCAAGGGACCTTGAACTACCATAACATCAATATTGACAGTTTTCCCTGCTAAGGAATGGGCATCTGAGGAAGGATTCATAAAGGTTCACTATTTCTTCTATTAAAATCCATCAGATGATGGGTGACCTACACAAGCTGAGGGGAACCAATATCCTTCCAAGCAGTTGAGGATAAAATGCTAGCAGAAGCACCTTCGTCTATAATAGTGAAATATATGTTCCTATCGAAAACCTGCAAAATGGTACATAGAGGCATACAAGAAGGAAGACAGGGATCTATAAGTCTATCTCAATCAAAGGAAATGACCTTAGTACTTGGAGGGGGTTCCGTGGAAATGGGTGAAATTCCCCCTTGTCCGTAAGAATATGAAGTGACGATAAAAATCTAAGCGGTATCGACTTGAATCTCCAAGGTAAGAGTGGGATCGACCAATTATGGAATCAGATCGATCGCTTCATCAACCAATGGTGGCTCAAGAGAGGAATCATGGGAAGTAGTTGGAGGTTGTTGCTGGGAAACAACAATGTCTTCCAAAATTTTTAAATCTTCATCCATACGAGGGAAAATGTAAGTGCGGTACATTTCCTTGCTTAACCAACAAGGAATATTGACCTTGCCCTTTTTACCCCTAACCGTATGGTCACTAGTTTATGGGTTATCATCAGCATGATGTACAGAGGTTGGTGACGCAGGTTGTTGGGAACCCATGGACCAAACTTCTAAGACCTTTGGAAGACCAAGGAAATCTTTAAGACGGTGGTCACCCTTACGCATCTTGCAAGGAAATTTGGGCTTGCGACATGTTTTTGTAGGCTTGTCAATATTATCAACACTCCCAACATGATTAAAAGTGGTTGGTTGATTGACCCTTTACTTATTTTTCTTCTTCTTAATATTCTTTTTCTTCTTCTTCTTATCCTCCTAGTTACTAGCATTAATACTTTCACTAGGTGAGGAAAAAGAAAGGGAAGAAGACCTGATGGGCGAAGAAGGAAAAGGGTCGACATGAGGTTGATGTTCTTGGGGTGGAGGGTTTTCATTCAAAGCACCAGGAGCATTCAAGATCACTAGAGTGGAAAACAACCATACCGGTAACCCTATAGTGAATCTGGGAAGACTCAGTGTAACAATGTAAGGAGGACCAATATTTCCAAAAGAAGGAAAAGGATGAGGATCCCCATATAAAGGGGTTCCTTGATTGGCAGGCTCTAGAACTATTTCCATAGACACATAAACAACCTAGGGTCTGCTAAATCAAAGAACACACACTACAAAAGTCCCTATAAGATAAGAGAAAGAAAACAACTCCCTGATGATAGCGAGAAAGTAAGTAACAATCTTCTAGAGACGGGAGATGAGGTCGTCATTGAAGAAACGAGAGATAGTTACCCACAACTACTTCATAATGGACTTCTAGAGATGAAAGTACCAGACACAACCAAGTAATCTCCTAAGGATCCAAAATTGTGTGTTGTACATCTGTCTCAGATATTGATAGTACCACCACTGCAGTCACCTGGGCATGTAATCTAGGAAAAGAAACTAGGGATACCACTTCTCGCTTGGTGTTTGGGAAGAATAGCCGTGGGAGAGGGATTTAGCTAAGGGAATGTACGACAAATGTCTTATACCCAAAGAAACTTAGATAGTGGTGTTACCCTGAGGACTTGCCACTACTAATATTTCCCCCTTGACTCATGTAACCTCACCAAGAGAGAGTGTTGGGGACCACTCCAAGCAATCTTATTGACTTCTCCTGCCACTTGACTCCCGTGTTAGAGGATATTTCCCAACAAGCACTTAACGTTACTTATGAATTTTCACTCATTAATGTCCCTAGTTTTGTTTCAGTGGCCTTCGAGAATTTACACTCCACCCTACAACCAAGGCCCTACAATCTTAGACTTGTTGGTTTTCTATAAAAGAAAAAAGTCTAATTGATTTTAGATTATGCACTTGTTCCTTTATGGTTGTTGTTAATCAAAAGGTTAAATGGAAGTGAAACTTATGATGTGATCACTTTGACTCCAAGAAGACTTCAAAATAAAATATGAATGGAATGCAATATTTAGTTTCAATGAGTCCTATGTACAGAAAGGAGAACGAGGTTTCAAGCAAAGAAACAAGTTTAACATTCAATGCAAGAAACATGAAATACTCTTTGAATGAAAAAGGTGTTTCGTATATGAGTCAAAGAAGTTGTAGGATACGCGATTCTTGGCAAGCTAAAAAATTCTCCGCCCACTAAGTAGATTGCAATAATTATTGTTTGTTTTTAAATGCAATGAAATGATTTCAAATGAAAAGTTTTCTTCTTCCTTACTTTCAATGAAAGATTTCAATGTAGAGGCAAAGGATTACGAATCAAAAAATCCAAACAAAACATGCACTCAAGCAAGAATTTAAAGAATCCAAATGTTAGAATGCTTCTAACACAAGTTCAAACAAGAACCCAAATATATAAAAAGAGAAGGGAAATCACTTTTTGAAAACCTCAAAAGCAAAGATGAATAATCAATGTAAATTTGAAAAAAGGCCAAAGAGTTAAGGAGTAACAAACAAGAAAATCAATAACAAGGATTGACACAACCCATACAATCTTTAAATTAATGAAAATCACTCCAAAATCAACAAGTGAAACACTTAGAATTTCTTGGAATAAATAGAGACAAAAGTTTGAAAGTTTGCAAGTGACAAAGATCAAAATTACTGAAAATAAAGATTGTACCAAAGGATCAGGTTAACCTTGTAAACTATGAAATTTTCACAATTTGATACGAGATAATAATTCAAAAGAGGACAAAAAAGTGATAAAGACAAACCTTCAATCAATAAAATTCAAAAGAAAACCCAAAAGAATCTAATGCAAAGATTTACGTCAAACAATCTGAGGAAACAAAAGAAAAAATGATTAAAATTGACACAGGAATGAGACTATCGCTCTTGTTATAGTGCAAATAGGAATATGATCAATGTTCATCGCTCCCTAAAACATTGCTGGAGAGCGAAAATCAAGAGACTATCGCTCTGTAGGCCACTAGCAAGGAGGGATGAAACCTGAGAAATGGTCAAAAGAGCTAAAAAATTGCCCAAATTTAAAGAAAATCAGATTATTGGCTCATAATACTTCCCAACAATGATTATGGAAGAGAAGAGTTCAAATAACAAGCAAAGAATCAAAAACTTCAAGCAAGTAACAAAATTCAAGAGAGATAGAAACCGAGGAAAACATCAAAGTTCTTCCCCAGTATGGTCGCCATTTTTCTGTTGTGAGAAATTCCCCCTACAGTCAGGTTGAAATCCCCTTGGATTAGGTTTCCTTTGATCCAAGACAAAAGGAAAAAAAATGGACACTAACTGTTGAAAAATTGGTTGTCATTGATGTCAACCCTTGAAGAAGTCAGGAAGCCCCGAAGGTATGGTTATGGAAACCACCGTTGATTGAGGAAAAAGGACACGAAGGACAATGTATTTGTAGGTAAGTCATTCATGGATAGAATGTATGTGTCATGCCATTTATGATGATATGTGGTACACCACATGTTTCCTCACAGTTGAGGAGTTATGGCCTTGTAAAGTTGGAAGACCTCGAATAATGATCTAGAAGCCCCTAGAAGGTCAACAATAAGTTACAAGTCATTCATTAAGGGTAAAGTGGTTGCAAAAAGAATTTAATTAATGGTAAAGTAGTTTCAACAAGAGAGTGTGGGTTAGCCCTAAAATAAGGAAAAGGGGAAAAATGTCACAAGCTAGCCCCTAAAGGAAGTCACTTGGAAAGTATAAATAAGACTTCAAGAGGCTCTCATAAACACATATTGAGCACATTGAATATATATGTTGTAAACTATTATGGGAAGGTATTATTGACAAATCTGATGTAGTGAGTCTGAGGTGATGAATTTCAATGAAGACATAAGATACAGGAGCCAAAGGGAGGAAGTTGAGATAACTATACTAGGGTTTTCTTGAGGTTATCCATGAGTTTCAGTGCAGGAGAGTGCAAACATCCATGAGTTTCAGACTCATATAAGTGCACACATATGTAGGGTTCAATGAAGAAAAACATGGACGCACATAGAAGCACAAAAATCCTCGATGTTCCGAGGAAGTAGGGCACGAACATTCATGAGCCATAGTGGGAAAGAACGCGGGCATACACAAGTTTATAGAGAAAAAATCATGGATACGTTGAGAAAAATTGAAGTTCATAAGATCAAATCCATAAGGTCAAATACAATTTGATAGGTATGGTTTACTGTGTGTGTTAGGGTTTACGTTCTATAGTATTCCAACACATAAATGTCTTAGTAGTTCATGAGTATTTGATTTGAAAAGGAATTATTGTGTATCTTGGTATGAGGGTTTGAGATATAAGTGTTTGAGTGGTAACAACTGATAACATATAGCAACAGTGACAGGTTGTGGAAGTGACAATGAGAGATCAATAACAAGTTGATGGATTCAGTGGTAGTGACAATTTGTCTACATTTATATTTCTAAGTGGTTGGACATGGAAAGGAAAGGGGGTTTTAGTCTCCTTCCAGTTGGTTTCGGAGAATGAGGGAGTTGGAGATTGAGAATTAGGGTGTTGGAGCCTCCTTCCAGTTGTAGTTGGAAAAATAAGGATTGGAGCTTGAGAATTAGGGGGTTGGAGCCTCCTTCCAGTTGTAGTTGGAAAAATAAGGAATTTAGTTCTTCCTATGAATGTATTTCTTCTGACATATAAGAAAATAATTATGTGGTTTTATCCTGCATTGGGTTTCCATGTAAAATTATGTTGTATTGTGTATTTGTGGTTGCTTATTGTTCATGATTGATTTATACTGATGATGATACATTAAATGATAATGATAAAATGTTGAATATTTCTCATAAAGTTAAAGAATACACATTGTGATTAA
>SNQJ01S0004225.1:162223-181835 GCA_010110895.2 Picea sitchensis
CTTAGTATTACAACAATTGGTATCTGAGCAGGTGTAACGTACCCATACCTAACCACCCACAGGCGAGGCACACTGCAAACTAGGGACTCACTTCACAATGACTTATCTCAATTCAAATCACTTATAAGTTAATTAAGAGACATGAAAACCACATGCGGAAGAAAGATTCATGCCACAACATAAACTAAGCCATGCACACCAATAACCAACAAGCATGAATATTCTGAACATTAAATTCAAAGATAAATAAATACATAGAAAAATAAATCATACATGGGTAGATAACCATAACATAGAGCACTTATCTTTTTTGAAACAAGACACCAATGGGCTACAGATCGAGGACATTCCACCCAAATGTAGACACTATTGTTCCAAGTCTCAGCAACAGTTTCACCCCTGAGCCAGGGCTATGAATCCACAAGGATGGTTCCAGAGTGTCACTCAACTTCTATTTCAGGACAAATCGGTAAGTGCGGACACAAACTGATCTCCCTAGTTTCACCCCGAAACTAGAACAAAAAAGGACAGTATACTAAAATTTCCATTTCAGTTACCAAATAAGAAGAGGATCCAAAACATACCTATTAAATGTTGTAGACCTGACCTCGCTGATGTGATCTTAGCTCCATCGTAAGGATTATGGAGAAATGTCTGCAAAGAAACACAAGCCAATGAAGACAAGAATAACAAAGTCTATTCGATATGAAACTATGTACGTGATCAAGGAATCATACAATATGGAAAAATAACGTTCATATAGGAAAGAAAAAGTATATATGTATTAAAGAATGTGGAAGAGAGATACAACCAGATGCCTTTATGTTGTTAGGTTCCTTCCAACAGTTCCTTGCTTCCCACACACTTCTTCTCCACGGATTCTGAAACTATAGATATGAAAACTACTTATGATCTCAGCTTGACAAAGAGAAACTCAAATCCACCATAGGCACAAACACTCGATATGAATTATCTATAGTTGAAGCTAATCCAAAGTCTTCTCCAAAACTGACCCAAAAAATCTATTCTAAAAGCTAACTTTCCCCATGAGAGGCTTCCTTTTATAAGATGAAAAGGATAAGGTGAGGAGGTTAGGATGATCCCATGAGTTCAGGGATGCGACTCAGACCCAAACCAATCAGAGGCCACCTCATCCTCGAATATTCTATTCTAGAAGCATCGAGAAGCTTCCCTTTTTCTTTGTATGAGCGATCATCACACCCTTAATACTGAGAAAAATGTGACAATTTCATAGGCCACTGTGGTGAAACTTGTGTCGATCCTAGATCGTCTCACCCTTAACACTGAGAAAGGTGCAATGATCCTTCTTTACAAGGTTTTTTACAAAGGAAAATATACTTTCATCTCTTTAGGAAAGTTCATCTTCATTATTCTTCAGGGATTAAGGAAATTGATCCTTCTAAAGACAAAGGATATATGTACATCATTAATGGTCATAAGGGTGAAGAAAATAATGTGTAACACTAATCCCCCCAAAGTATGAAGTTAGAACAAAATGATAGCTGAAATACTTTGTCGAGTGTGTGTTGGGAACAAAGAACACGTCGGTCGGAAACCTACCAACAAACAAGGAAAATACAGTACAATAATATATCATAACTGAGGTAGGAATTCCCATACTCAAAATACAAGTGACTCAAAGCATAAATGCTGACATGCAAATATCCATGTCAAGTAAGACATATCATGGCCACCAAACATACATTGTGGATCCATGCCATTATGACTCAAATCTGAACATAACCACCAAAAATACACCGTGGATCTATGTCTTAAAGACTCAAATTTGAACATATCCATGAGACATACACTGTGGATCTATGCAACAATACAATTTGAATATACTCCAATGCAACCTAAATCTGTCAGAAAAGATCCAGGGTCTTCATCTTGATCACTCTATAGTATGAATCTAACCATGCAAATACATGTGTTGAAGTCGAACATGGTAGAAACCACTTGATTACCGATCATTAGTGTATATCGTTAACAAGTGTAAGGGAAATCACCATTAATGTCAATGACTCCCAAGGTACACTAGTACAATCCAACGGGTGCAAATTTGTGAGCTGAAGTCGAACACTTGACGAAATCTCCCGATCAGGGGTCAATAATGAAAACCCACTGTCAAAAGTGAGGAAACCTTCCATTGAGGCATGCAAGTTCCAAGGTAACAATTAGTTTCTAAGTCTAATTCCTAGATAATGAGTCAAAGTCAATAGGAAAAGACTCATCACAGGAGGGCCTTAATGTATCCCCCATCAATGACATGAAACAAGTAAAAATATTTGAAGTAGATCAGAGTAAAAATTGATTTAGGACTGACTCAGGGATGACTGATGAAATAGAAGGCTTAAGGACTTGCAGAAACGACTGACACAATAGAAGGTGTTGGCCCTTGGTTATGGAAGGAAGAGAATATTAAGGAATAAGCACGAAGTACAAACTGCATGAAAGACACACAAACTGAGAATGGGTTGAAGTGGTCAAAGAAGCATAAAAGAAGGAGCGAAGTAAGGGAAAGAGAGCCATTGAAAGAGAAGGTCAAGGAAGACAGATCAACAAATAATATGGATCGTGGATAACTCAGCAAACGAAAAAATCCACCAACGGATTCTTTGGATCACCTCGTGGGAAAGAAGGAAAGACATGTTGGTGAAGCCCTGAAAATACGGGTCAAGTGGACCTAGGGTTTTAGACACCCAGGGTTTTGACACTGAGACTTCGGTCTAAGGTTGTCTAAGAGTCATTGTAATGTATAAATGAAGACCTAGATGAGAGAAGAGGGGTTCTTCATTGTGGGTTAAGAGTGTCATTATTATTGTTGCATGAGAGAGGTATTGTGTGTGAGAGCATTCTTGTATTCTGGATCTTCAGCTGGGTGTGAGGATCAACCTTGCAGCTGGGTGCGTAGGGAGGGGAGAGAAAGAGAGAGAGATCTGCAAGATAATTGTGCAGATAGAACTGTATGTTTTCATCTAATATATCAAGAAACACAGTTCCATGGATGTATCCCTAGGGAGAGGGTGAACCACGTATATCTTGTTGCTCTGTGTGATTGATGCTCTGTTATTTGTCATTCGATATGCTGTTATTGCATTACTGCATTGGATTTGAGATATAACTTGGGGAGTAAGCTTAAGTATGGTAAGGAATAACTATATTACTGTGTGTTGTTGTTCTGGATTCACTTTGAATTTCTTCTGGTTGTAGACACCTCTGTCCTGCAACCCCCTATTGCTACTTCGGGTGAGACTGCATCTGCTCCACAAGTGTTGTTGAAAGGGCTAGTAGTTAGGGTTTGTTGGTGTGTTTTTAGAGTTGAACCCTGGGTCTTCCCCTGTGCCAACAAATGGTTCCATTACTGGGACCAGGATCTTCTTAAGGTAATGTCAAGGTGGTTTCCATCGAAGACAGAGATCCAAAATTGGATAGAAGAACAAGAGAGGGACTTCGTCGAAGCTCAGAACAAGAACCCTAGACTTAGTATAGAGGATTGGTTGGGAAGATATATCTTTACTGATATACATGAGATTTTCTTTGGAGGAGTTCATAAGGAGCTATATGAGTGGTTAGCTAGATTAGCAGATACCCAGTTTGAAATCATATCTAGACCACCTGTGGTTTGGACGTCGACGATGATCGAGAAGGTCAAGAGAGTTGATAACACCATGTCAATAGTGGTAGATCATTGGTTTGATAGCACTATTGGAGGGTACATTACCAAGTTTTCTATTGACAAAGTAGATTCATATAGCCAAGCAGAGAGATATTTATTTAAGGGACCTAGGGGAAACTTTTTACACTTTTTGAAGTTGAAGATCAAGATGCTATTGCATGAGAAGAACATCTTGAAGATACAATAATTGGTTAGATTGAAAAACTAATGTTCAAGAACTCAGACAACGACAACGACACAAAGGTTGGACAAACACACAATGGGAGAACCTTCAGAGAGGTTCCTCCGGTGAACTTGTTTGAGCAGAGTCATGAGCCACTGACACGGGATGAAGGGTTATACATTGGGGAAGAACAAGGGCTATTGAATGAGGAATATTCAGAGTCTGCTAGGGCAGAAGAGAGGAATGCTGTAGAACCTCGCCGAGAAGAATCAGAAACTTCAAGAACTGCACTGACTGCCGAAGTAAGTACTATTACTCCTCCTGTTGTTTTAGCAGCGTTAAGTAACTAGAGTAGTCAGAGTTATCAGAGCACTCAGAGAACTGTTACCAATAGTTATGTACATAATCAGTCAAGAAACCTAGGAAGATCTATGGTAGATGAAATGAGGTTACCTATATTTAGAGGAGATGGATTTGAAGATCTTGATCAACACTGGTTCCTATGTGAAGATGTATGGAGTATCAAACAAGTTAATGATGAAGCTATTAAGAGAGATCAGTTTAGTACTACCCTGAGAGACCATGCACTCAGTTGGTATATGAAGTTTGTTAAAGGAACTATACAACCTAAACCACTGAATGATATCAATACTGCGTTGAGTGTAGAATTCAAGAAACCCAAGTTGGTGTTGTAGTGCATTACAAAACTAAAAGAAATCAAGAAGAGAGTAGCTGAACCTATTTGGGAGTTTGATCAGAGGTTTAAGACCTTGACATGCCATTTGAGTTTTCAGATTCCAGACGAGTAGAATAAGGAATGGTTCATTGTTTCCCGCTTACCACATATTATAGTTCCTCTAATGAAACAAAAGGTTACTTCGCAAGCTGAGGCACCGGAGATCGCCATGAAACTAGAATAATCCCCTATGGGAGAATCCATCTCAGGTAGGAGTCAAATTTTGAGTCAGTTAACTAGCTTATCTCTGCAGGTCGAAGATATGAAGAAAGCAAAGGGAAAAGATAAAAGAGAAGACATTTGGCGTATTAGATGAAAGTCAGAGGGCCATGACAAGGAGAATTGTCCCCTATTTAATGAGTACTTGGCCTCTATAGCTCCGAGCCCTTTGAAGCAGTTTACTCTACCCTAGTGCGAGGTATGTAGAGATATACATCGCCCTGGGGAATGTTATTACATGAAAAAATATGTCCAGACACCTACCAATATTTACTGCACATTCTGTAAATCCGTGGGGCATGATGAGAAGGATTGACCTCTTGCATGAAAGGTCAAGAGATACATATAGGATTCAAGGAGATATGCAACATGAGGGAAATTCTATGCAGTTTAATTCCCCAGGAAGAGGAAAATTCAACCCTCGTGGTGGATTCAGAGGAAGAGGACGAGGAGGAGGCATGGGTCGAGGTCAAGGTCATGCCATTTTTTATAACTGCGCGCAACCATGCCACTTGGCAAGGGACTGCCATAATCCTTGTACCACTTGCAACTACTACAACTCATTTGAACATGTTATTGAATATTGTCTAGTATTGTTAGCCAAGCTCTAGGAGAGACGAGGAGGAAACCAATAAGTACAATTAATATCAGCATAACCTCGTAGTGAATACCCTAGAGTCGATGTTATTACTAGAGGAGGTGTTGTTATAGGAGAAGACAGGGTGACTCCATGAAAGACTACATAAGAATCAAGGATCAAAAGAGCTGCAGGGAAGACATAGTTGTTTGACCCGAGGAAGGAAAAGCAGAAGTTTGAAGAGGAAAGAAGAGAATTTGGACAAGAACAAGCTTCTTGATCTAAGGCACAACCAGAAGTGAAAGAATGTGAAATGCCTTTGTCATTTGATCATTATTCCTTTCCCAGAGATGGAAAAGAGGTAAGAAATCTCATGGAATTCCTATGTACTTGCATTAATTTGATTAAGGATGAAAGAGATATGCAAGAACTACAACACTTGATCATACAGTGTGAGATAAGAAGGATAGATACCCTACTGAATAAAACAATACATCAAGTATATAAAAGAGAAGGACAAACAAGGAACTACACCTTAATTCTCATATTGGAGACTATGACATAGATTATGTGGTCCTCGACTTGGGATCAGAAGTCAATGTTATGACGAAGTAGACCTGGGCACTGATGGGAAAACCTAAGTTTATTTATTCTCCTATCAGGCTCAAGATGGCTAATCAACAGGAAGTAAGCCCCTTTGGGAGACTGGAGCATGTCCCTATGGACATCGATGGGGTAAGGACGTTTGCATACTTCGAAGTGATTGAGATAGCTTATGATAGCTGTCCTTATTCTGTGTTTTTGGGCATTGATTGGGATTTCAAAAATTCGACTGTGGTTGACTTAAAGAAAATAAGAATGGCATTTGAAGGTGATGGCCTTAGGGTCATTGCACCTCTTGATCTAGATGAAGTTTGCAGATACACAAAACCCATTAGAGAAGAATACCATGCTTATGAACTAGAGAACATATATAAATTGATAGCAAGACAACAAGATTACATTAATCCTACGACATATGGAAATTTGACTTGGAGAAGTGAGAGTGAATGCTCATCAAACTCAGAAGAAGCATCGGAGAACTGACAGAACATGATGTATGAAGTATCCACATGACGATGTGCCAGATTGATCATGGAGGTTCTCTAGATTGGCATAGAAGTAAGTAACCTGCCCATATTTGACGGTTTAAATCATTTAGAAAATTTCTTATTGGAATTTGAAGAATCTGTACCAGTATGATAGAGGTTGTTGGCATTGGATGAAGCCTTGAAAGCAATGCCAACAAGATGGTGGGGAATACACAAGAAGAACATTGCGTACTGGGTGCAATATCACACTTTGATGACATTGCACTTTTCAGACCAAGTCGAAGGGTGAAAAGTTCGATACACAGGTCAGAGCTGTCCAAAGGACCATGTGCGGAGCTGTGAGGAGGCCTGGAGAAACATTCCTCAAGAACAATGGGTACACAAATTCATTAACAATTTGGACACAATGCCTATCAATTGGTATCTTCAAGCAGAACTGCGCCTCACCACTTCAGATTGGTACGGCATGACCCAAAACTTTGTAGCTACATTTTTATTTGAAAGTTAGTACCCCACAGTAGATCAGGTTTTACAAGTTGTAAGACATAAAGTCTTTGAAGAGGCACCTACCCTCCCCTTGGAGCATGAAGAAGATGAATGGACTGCACCTCTTCATAAATTACAGGGTTGTTACAATATCGATGCTGATGAAGATGATGATCCTAGGAATGTGAAAATCGCAGAAACTGAAGGAAAAAGAGACATAGAAGGGCTAGGGGTTGAACTACCTTTCATTGGACAACCAATTAAAATCAAGAAAGTTAATATTGGAATAGAGAAAGCACCTAATCTGGCAAACGTTGGAGACTATTGGGATGATGCCACTATTGATAAGATTACAAAATTACTACATGAATACCAGGACTTATTTCCAACCAAGTTCATAGACATGAAGGGCATTAAAGGGCCCATGGGAGAAATGAAGATCCCCTTGTAACCAGATGCAAGGCCAGTCAAGCAGAGACCCTAGAGACTGAATCCCAAGTATAAGCAGAAAGTTAGGATTGAATTAGACAAAATGTTGGAAGCATGAATCATAAAACCTGTCAAAGAATTAGAATGGATAAGCCCTATGGTGCTCTAGGATAAGAAGTTAGGAGAGATCAAAATCTGTGTAGACTTGAGGAAATTGAATGATGCATGTTTACATGATCCATTCCCTACACTGTTTACTGACAAAGTGTTAGATAATGTAGGAGGACAAGAAGTTTACTCCTTCACAAATGGATTTTCAGGTTATCATCAGATCAAGATTGCTAAGGAAGACATACATAAGACCACATTTTCAATAGAATGGGGTTCTTTCCAGTACACTATGATGCCTTTCGGACTAAAGAATGCACCAACCATCTTTTCCAGGGTGGTGTTCGAAGCATTCAAACAATTTCTACATAAATTTTTGGAAGCATATTTTGATGATTGGACTGTTTTTAGCTTATTGAAAAATCATATTGAATGTTTGAGAATGATGTTGGATAAGTGTAGGCAATGCCAGATTTCCTTGAAGTTGAAAAAGTGCATTTTCCTTTCACCTTTTGGAGTATTTCTGGGACACATCGTATGTAAGTAGGGGATGTTGGTAGATCCTTCCAAGATCGCCATCATTGTTGATATACCTCCTCCTACTTTGGTTAGACAATTGCGCACTATGCTGGGACATACTGGATAATACATAAATTTCATCAAAGGCTATGCACAGATAACAACACCCATGGAAAATATTTTAAAGAAAGATCGTCCATTTCAATGGTCAGAGGAATGCCAACAGATCTTTGACACACTAAAGAATAAAATGGTTACCGTGCCTATTCTGGTTTTCCTAGATTGGAGTAAGGAATTCCACGTCCATGTTGATGCTTCATCCATTGCATTAGGAGCAGTGTTGGTACAACCATGAGCATGAGATATTGACCACCCGCTAGCCTTTGCTAGTAGGAAGGTCTCTCTAGTTGAGATAAATTACACTACCACTGAAAGAGAAGGATTATATATGGTGTATGCACTGCAGAAATTTCAGCACTACTTGCTGGGAGGACATTTTAATATGTTCACTGATCACTCTGCGTTGAAATACTTAGTCAACAAGCCAGTGTCGGGGGGAATAATTTGCATATGGCTACTGTTATTCCAGGAATACGATTTTGAGATTGTGGTCAAGCCAGGAAGAATGAACAAGGGACCTGACCACTTGTCTAGGTTAGAACATGGAGAGGAACCTACCAGTTTGGAGGATACACTAGTAGATGCACAATTGTTGGCCATCATAAAGGTTGATGATCACTTCTCTAAGATAGTCTAGTTCCTGTCAACAGGACTGGAACCTCGCAAATATACAATCATTCAGAAGAAACAACTAGTGGTTCGTGCTGCAGATTTTTCACTTATAGTTGGATAGCTATATAAGATGGGACCTGATGAGATCTTAAGGAGATGTGTTATGGAGGAATAAACACCATTGATACTAGCAGAAGCACATGAAGGCATCATAGGAGGAAATTATGCAGGAAAAGAAAAAACGCATAAGGTTCTTAGAGCTGGCCTTTGGTGGCCCACTTTACACAAAGATGCTAAGGAATACTATAGAGCCTGCGATGTATGCCAAAGAGTGGGGAAACCTTCCAGAAGAGATGAGATGCCTTTAGCACCTCATCTAACTTTACAGGCATTGTAAAAATGGGCTATTGATTTTGTGGGACCTATTAACCCACTAGGAAGGAGCACAAGAGAAAGATACATTATCACTGCGACATAGTATTTGACTAGATGGGAAGAAGCAATAGAAGTTAAGGACTGTAGTGAAATGACAACTGTGCGATTCATATTTGAGGATATCATAATCCGATTTGGATGCTCGAAGATCCTTATGAGCGATCAAGGAACACATTTTATGAATAAGAATATTGAATCCTTGACTCATGAATTTGACGTTCAGGATCATAAGAGCACACCATACCACCAACAAGTGAATGGTACAATCGAAGCTTTCAATAAGATCTTGGAGACAACACTGATGAATATTTGCAGTGTAAACATGGATGATTTGGATTTGAGAGTGCCAATAGTGTTATGGGCTTATCGAACCACTTGCAAGAAGCTGACAATGCAGACCCCCTTTAAGTTAGTTTATGGCCTGGAAGCAATGGTACCGATGGAATACTTAGTTCCTAGCTTAAGAATCACAACATTCACAGTTATGGATGAAACTGGCACTGTTCAATAGAAGCTTTCACAGTTGGTAGAACTAGAGGAAGACAAGTTTATTGCATGATTTCATTAGTAGGTACATAAGGAACGAGAAAAGGCCTACCATGACATACATATAAAAGAAATCATTCAAGCAAGGAGATTTGGTATTGGTATGTGACAACAAGTTCATGAAGCATCCAGGGAAGTTCAGGACACATTGACCTGGGCCATATGAGGTTGCCTATGTTACAGAAGGTGGAGCTGCGTAGTTGAAGACCCTGAATGGAGTATGGAAGGAAGGTTTAGTAAATGGGATCCGGTTGAAATTGTATTATGACAACCAACTACCTCGCAACTCTCAGTAAAAGCATAAGAAAAAGGGTCTAGGTACCAGGTTCATTTGAAAATGGGCACTAGACACAGAAAAGACAGTCTACACAAGGAAGGGAGGAACCGAGCATAAAACACAGGCTGCTCCGCGCAATCTGAAGTCGAAGTAAAACATAAGGTCCAGTCTTCCAGTGACTCGAGATGAGTCACATGTGAGTGTTGGGGGAATGTTGGCCCTTGGTTATGGAAGGAAGAGAAGATTAAGGAAGAAGTGCAAAGTATGAACTGCGTGGAAGACACACAAACTGAGAATGGGTCGAAGTGGTCAAAGAAGCAGAAAAGAAGGAGATAAGTAAGGGAAAGCGAGTCGTTGAATGAGAAGGTCAAGGAAGACAGATTGACAAAGAAGATGGATCATGGACAACTTATCAAACAAAAAAATCCACCAACAGACACTTTGGAGCACCTTGCGAGAAAGAAGGAAATACAGGCTGGTGAAGCCCTGAAAATATGGGTCAAGTGGACCTAGGGTTTTAGACACCTAGGGTTTTGGAATTTAGGTTTTTGACACTAAGAATTCATTCTAAGGTTGTATGAGAGTCATTGTAATGTATAAATAAAGACCTAGATGAGATAAGAGGGGTTCGTTGTTGTGGGTTAAGAGTGTGATTATTGTTTTTGCGTGAGAGAGGTATTGTGTGTGAGAGAATTCTTGTATTCTGGATCTTCAACTAGGTGCGAGTATCAACCCTGCAACTGGGTGCACAGGGAGGGGAGAGAACGAGAGAGAGATATGCAAGCTAACTGCATAGATAGAACTGAATGTTTTCATCTAATATATCAATAAACACAGTTCTATGGACGTATCCCTATGGAGAGGGTGAACCACGTATATCTTATTGTTCTGTGTGATTGATGTTGTGTTATTTGTCATTTGATATGATTTTATTGCATTACTACGTTGGATCTGAGATATAAATTGCGGAGTAAGCTTAAGTACGATAAAGAATAACTAGATTACTGTGTGTTTTTGTTCTGGATTCACTTTGCATTTCCTCTGGTTGTAGACACCTGTGTCCTGCAACCCCCTATTGCTACTTCAGGTGAGACTACATCTACTCCGTAGGAGTTTCTGAAAGGGCTAGTAGTTAGGGTTTGTTGGTGCGCTATTAGAGTTGAACCTTGGGTCTGCCCCTATGCCAACAGAAGGATTTCCGGGTTGAACTTCTCTTTGAACATATTGGTGAAACAACAACTATCTTGGAAACACTAACTCAACAACAGGGATCACATACCAAATTGTAATCTTATAAAGGAGTATGGTCAAGAGACAAACATATTTTCCAACCTAGACACAAAGAGAGTGAAAGGGTGTCATGTTCAAAAGCGACTCTTCCATAGAATACATGTTTAGATACATTTCTTTCCAATTCCCCCCCACCATTTCTAGCGAGTACCTCTTTATTTTTACACAAGCTTGAGGAGGATAACATATGCTTGAACTGTAAGCTCATCCTTCAGATGATTCCCTTAGAGTATATTTAACGAACCCTAGGAAGGAGTGGTTCAGTCCCATATGGGCCTTTCGATGTTTGTTTTACGATTCCAAAGAAAGAAAACTCAATGGTCTTTTCATACTTATGGAGTTTGAAAAGAAATTAAAGAGGACTCAATAAAATTTTCTAATAATGCTTGATTAGAGTGTTTCTTTTTCGTAAATTAGTCTAATGGGACCGAAAAAGAGATAAAATACTGCTCAACAGACATTTTCTTCAAATACTTTAATGAGCGTGAAAAGAACAAGATCGCTTGACAATATTTTCATGTTTAGAGAGTCCGAAAAAGTGATAAAAGTTTACTCGGTTACATTCTCATGTATTTACGAGCATGAGAAAAAACAAAGACTAAGCTCGAGATTGTTTTCATTTTTACGCAATCTTAAAAAAAAATAAAGTTATGGTTGGGATAGATTTTTTTTTACACAAGCTTAAAACTAAACAAAACTATGCTTGGACCTTGTTTCATTTTTACACAAGCTTGAACCAGAGTAAAATTATGCGTGAGGTAGGTGGTTTCATTTTTACTCAAGCTTGAACCAGAGAAACTATGCTTGAGGTAGGTGGTTTCATTTTTACACAAGCTTGAACCAAAGAAAACTATGCTTAAGGCTTCCCAACGCATGGTTTATGAATGGTTGGTACTTTACCCCCAGCTTAAGAAGCTAGCGGCTTAACTTCAACATGAAGTCTAGAGGCTGTAAGCATTACCCCCTAAGCTTTGTTTCATCCAATGACACAGGCGGATGAAATGAAGCTTCAAATACTTACGTAAGGAAGTACTTGAATCAATCGAAGAGGGGCAAAATCTATTTCATTTTTTAACGATATTGCCACAAAGAAGAAAAAATATGCTCGATAATTCAGGTTCAACCCCTAGATATTTGTTTCATTTTTTAACGAGCTTGACACAGAACCAAGAACTATGCTCGAGACGAGCTGTTTTATTTTTTAATGAGCTTGACATAGAAGAAAAACTATGCTTGTAACCTTTGTTTCATTTTTTAACGAGGTTTCCACAAAGACGCAAAAACTATCTTCGTAAGATCTGTTTCCTTATTTAACGAGGTTTCCACAGAGATGAAAAACTATCCTCATAGCTGGTTTCATTTTTTGATGAGCTTGAAATCAAAAAACCATGCTCAAAGCTGGTTTCATTTTTTAATGATCTTGAAATCAGAAAACCATGCTCAAAGCTGGTTTATTTTTTTAATGAGCTTGAAATCAGAAAACCATGCTCAAATATGGTTTCATTTTTTAATGAGCTTGAAATCATAAAACCATGCTCAAAGTTGGTTTCATTTTTAAATGAGCTTGAAATTTGAAAACTATGCTCAAAGCTCGTTTCATTTTTTAATGAGATTGAAATAAGAAATCCATGCTCAAAGATCTCTTCTTGATCATGGCTTCCAAGAGGACAATGCTCTGGAAGGAAACCATGTCAAGGGACAAAACTCGGTCATGGATTCCAAGAGATATTCACTAGATGAAAGAACAACACTCTGGAAGGAACACATGTCGAAGGCCATGACAGGGGTAAGGATATTAGGCTCTAAAATCTCTATCGAAGAGATCACCATGTCAACTACTGGATCTAGGTCATAAGAGATTGAGCATATAGTGAGAGGCTCATCTTCATCGACAAATGAAGGCATGGGAGACAACGCCACATAATTGACCTGTGGCAGGCATGATACTATCTTCATATAAGAATTGTTCAAGGAGGTCACTGGGTTGGTAATCAAGTCAGGAACCACAATTGAAACTTGATCAATAGTCACAATTCTTCCATCGTGAGGGAAATATATCACAAGAAAAAGAGTGGACACAATATCTTTCATGGCATAGAAATAATCTCTCCCAAGGATTAAATCGAAATCCAAGGGGTCTTGGACTACCATGATGTCAATAAAGACAGTTTTCCCTCCTAAAGTTATTGGAAACTGAGGAAGGATCCCCAAAGGTTGACTGGTTCTTCTGTTAAAAGCTAACAAATTATGCGTAACCGAAACAAGTTGAGGACAACCCAAATCTTTCCAAGCAATAGAGGACAAAATACTAATAGACACACCTTCGTCCACCAGCGTATGTGGAACGTCCCGACCACAAACCTGTACTGTAATCTTGAAAGGAATGTGAGAGGGAATACGAGGTCTAGTTATCGCACCCCAATAAAAAAGGATGGCCTCATTACTTGGAGGGGGTTCCACAGGAAAAGGAGGAATTCCCCCTAGCATGGTAGCTTCTGTATCAACATGAAAAACATGAGTAGTATCAATTTTACTCTCTAGTAGGAGAGTATTATCGACCGATGATGGGATCAGATCAACCACTTTGTCAATTGGTTTAACTAAGGATGTGCCTGATTAACTACCCGATCAACCAGACTAACCGACGAAGGGACCAGATTGATCATTCCATCAACTACAGGTGGGTTGAGAGTAATCCTGGGGTAAGCAGCTGAAAGTTGAGACTGGGAAATAGTCATGTATTCCAGTAATTTTGAGGCTTCATCCATATGAGGGAAAAGGTGAGTTTGATGACTCCCTCCACATAACCTACATGGGAACTTGACTCTAATTTTCTTCTTCCCAATGGTATCCTGACTAGTTGACGGGAGGTCATCAACATGTTGTTCAGAGGCTGACAACATGGGATAGCGAGGGTGTGTAGACCATGCTTCTATAACCTTGGATAGACCAAGGAAATCCTTAAGAATATGGCTACCCATACAAATTCTGCAAGGGTAATTGGGCTTACAGGTTGTTTGGGTGATCTTGGCATCATCAACACTCCCAACACAATTATCAGTAACTAGTTGTTTTCCAACATGTCTGGAAGTGGTTGGATGTTTGGACCCTTGCTTATTTTTATTCTTCCTAATCTTTCTTTTCTTCTTCTTCTTATCCACCAGGTTACTAGCTTTAGATATTTCACTAGGAGAAGAAGATGAAATGGAAGAAGACCTTGCAAGTGAAGAAGGCAAAGAAGATATTACAGGTGAAGAAGGTGAAGGATCAACAAGAGGTTGATTCTGTTTGGGGGGAGTGCTTATAATTGAAGCACTCGCTACATTTGGGATTATTGGAGTAGAAAACACCCACATCGACAATCCAATCGTGAGACCTGGAAGGCTCAAAGTAGCGATGTAAGGAGGTCCAACATTTTCATAAGAGGGAAAAACAAAAGGTTCCCTTGGAAAATGGGTTCCTTCATTGGTCATTTCGGGTACATATGCCGTAAATATGGATCCAACCTAATGCCTATAAGGGAAAACAATCAACACATGCTAAAAAATCTAGGAAGCAAATAAACAAACAAAACCTTCTCACAATGAACGCACTAGTTGGTGATGAAATCCAATGTCGCGAGAACAATGTAAGAAGGGGCTCAGATAGAGCGGGTGGAAATTTACGTTGATGACCTGCTTAAAAGACTTATGCCTTGGTGCAATCTTCCACACAATAAACGTGGATTTACCCTCCAAGCAGCCCTAGTGATTTTGGCCAACGTCAATTCTAGGTACAGCGGAAACTTTCCCATTCACTGTCACCTCGTGTATTAACCCTAAAGATAAAGGCCACTAAGGTTACCAAATACAACAATGATAACTATCAACAATCCAATATATGTGCAAGGGCATGGTAACTAGGTGCAAAATCGACTTGAGAAGGCCTGCACAGGGTTTTTTTCTCAAGTTACTCCCAATAATATGCACAACCACTACACTAGGACCAATAAAGTAGGGTTAGTCACTCTGCTGGCCTTAATGCGATCTCGTGATTGACCCTTGTGTGAGAAGGGATTCCCAGTACAAAATGTAATAAATGGATTTCACTACTCCCTAACTCAATATTCTATGTTTGTTTATAACTTTGGAAAGTTATATTTCACACCTATTCCAAATCCCTACAACTAATCTAATCTAGGTTGCAAAGAGCCCTAGAAATATAAGTTTCTAGGTAGATTTTAATTAATGCGTAAATTTTATTAAGTTGTTGTTACTCAAGAGGAAAATGGCGTGGACTAAATGATGTTTTGACCGAATCTAAACAATGCAAATAAATGAGAATGCCAATATTTCACTTCGATGAAAGCTATATTACGAGAAGGATAAAATGTTTATCATTCCTAGATGCACAATGCCCAAAATTTTATTAAACTCATTGATATCAAGATCCTAAAGAAATGAGCCAAAGAGACTATACACCAATACACGATTCTAAATTGTTTAAGAATTCAATACCAAAAATGCCAAAAACCATGCAATTTCAGAACTACAAATGCAAGGATGCCCCCAATCTAATGCAAAGCAAGAATTTTTTTTGTTTTTGTTTTCAAAGATACACTAAAAGCAATAGCGATATTCTTCAAAACAAAAGCAACCCAAACTAAAATTTTTCTTTTAAAACAAACTATTCAGAAAAAGAAGTGTTCTTTCGAAAACTAAACAACTCTAAGGAAAAAAAATGATTTGTAACTTAAAGACACTCAAAGAAAGAGATCAAATATTTCAAAAGAAAACAAGCTAAAACAAAGAAAAAAATGGCTAAAAGTAGATTCAAAGCTGTCAAGCAGACTGTAATTAGACCCAACAAATCACCCCAGACACTTATCTAAGATCTGGGTAAGGAAAAACCAACAAAAACTATTTTTTCACACAATCGTCACATGCTACTAGACTAACATAGTGCGACAATCCTGATCGTCGCAGGTCACATAAGACCACAATGTGACAATGTCGCACTGTCTCTGAAGGAAGGGTGTGTCAATCAAAGAAAATGTGGAAAAAATAAAAAAAACATGAAGGTTTTCTAGGGAAATAAATAGTCAGAGAGTCAATTTGGATCTCCCAGTGACTCATAAAATAGAACCTAGGCAATCAAAGCAAGAAATCAAGGAAAAAAATTACTAGGAAAATAATCCCATCCCTAGTATGGTTGCCAATTTTGTTTCAGGACAAATCAGTAAGTGCAGACACAAATTGATCTCCCCAGTTTCACCCCAAAACTAGAACAAATCAAGACAATATACTAAATTTTCCTTAGATTCTAGTTACCAAATAAGAAGAGGATCCAAAACATACATTTTAAATGTTGTATACCTGACCTCAATGATGTGATCCCAACTCCGTCGTAAGGCTTATGGAGAAATATTTGCAAAGAAACACAAGCCAACGAAGACAAGAATAACAGAGTCTATTCGATATGAAACTATGTACGTGATCAAGGAATCATACAATATGGACAAATAACATTCATATATGAAAGAAAAAGTATATCTATATTAAATAACATGGAAGAAAGATACAACCAGGTGCCTTGATGTTGTCAGGTTCCTTCTAGCAGTTCCTTGCTTCCCACACACTTCTGCTCCATGGATTTTGAAACTGTAGATATGACAACTATGCATGATCTCAGCTTGACAAAGTAAAACTCAAAGACACCATAGGTCCAAGAAAATCATATGAATTAGCTATAGCTTAATCTAATCCAAACTCTTCTCCAAAACTGACCCAAAAAAGCTATTCTAAAAGCTAACTTTCCCCATGAGAGGCCTCCTCCTTTTATAAGATGAAAAGGATAGGGTGAGGAGGTTAGGATGATCCCATGAGATCAGAGATGTGACTTAGATCCAAAATAATCAGAGGCCACCTCACCCTTGAAGCTTCTATTCTAGAAGCGTCGAGAAGCTTCTCTCTTTCTTTGTACGGGCGTTTGTCGCAGACTTAATACTGAGCAAACTGCAACAATGTCGCAGGTCACCATGGTGCAACTTGTGTCGATCCTAGATCGTCCCACCCTTAACACTGAGAAAGGTGTGATGATCCTTCTTTACAAGGTTTTTTACAAAGGAAAATATAATTTCATCTCTCTGGGAAAGTTAATCTTCATTCTTCTTCAGGGATTAAGGCAATTGATCCTTCTAAAGACAAGGATAGGTGTACATCATTAACGGTCATAAGGGTGAAAAAAATAGTGTAACAACTTCCCAAACCAGTCAACACTCAATCTCTCATAGGCTTCTCACCACCCACAACAATCCAAGTACACCATCTCTCTTCTACCCAGTGTGCACAACCCAAGAGAATGGACCCCCTTCTCTACCAGACATTCCCTTAGGATGTCCATCTCCTTCTAGGGCTCTAGTGCAGCTGGTCTAGAATATCCATGTTGGGACTCTCACCACTTGCAACTATTGTAAAAACTGAGCACATACCAAATCATCTCAAACATGCAGATTCATGGTTGGAATACACTAGCAGTCTCTATAGCCAACAATACCATGGATTCTCTTCAACGATTCGTTTTCCTTTACCAAGATAAGACATGAATGTGGAAAGACGAGTGGGTAGAAGAATGAAAGGTGTGAATACTGAGTAATTGAGTGAGTGAATGTTGAGTAAAGAAGAAATGACCAACAACATAACCCCCACCCCAGACCAAACATGGGTTTATGTAGATCTTGGAATCAAGGAACCACTTCGCCTTCCTCCCAAGAAGCTCACGTAACTGTTATTCTCCATTAAACAAAATGGGTAAATAAAATATAAAATAAAAACTTAGCTCCTTAAGCCCCCTCTCTTGTGGAATCATAGCCCCCTATAACTCTTTTCCTTGTCTGTCTAGTAGCCAATGATGTGTTTTATGTTAATAATGATCAAAACATTTCATTTCCTAGGCACACTGGCCTCTTAATAATTGTTTAAGCACTGTGGCCTTTCATAACTTAACAAAATACAATATTTAATTTGGGGCTCAAAACCCGGGGTGTTACATCCCCTCCCCATTATTTTGGCACTGTCCTCAGTGCATATACAAAACATAGATCAAAATCTCAAAATTTATTCAAAAATTTGTGGGTACTCCACCCACATGACATCTTCATGATCCCAGGTAGCATCTTCAGGACCGTAGCAGGTCCACTGGACTTTTACCATCTCTATAACTTGATTTCAGAGCATTTTGACATTTTTGTCCAATATTGTGTTGGCTGGACCTAAAAGTCTCCCTCTGTCTCTACTTGAATAAGATGCCAATCAATAACATGGTTAGGATCACGTACATATTTTTTTTAGCAAAGAGACATGAAATACATTATTCACATTCATGGAAGCAGACAATGCAAGCATGTTTGCAACTGGCCCTATTCTTTCCAATATCTCAAATGGACCACAAAATCTGGATGCTAGATTTATACAACTACCCAACTTTAAAGAGTTCTTCTTGGGATTCACTTTTAAAATCACATGCTCCCCCACTTTAAATTCTCTCGCTGTCCTACTCTTATCTGCATAAATTTTCTGTCTATCTTGAGTTGCCTTTAAATTCTTCTTAATTTTAACCATGTGGCCTTCCATATCCTTGATCGATTCTGGCCCAAATACCACTTTATCTATTGGGTTGTCCCAACTCACTGGAGTATTTCATTTCCTACCATACAAGGGTTCAAATGGGCTCATTTTCAATGAAGCTTGATACCCATTATTATAGGAAAACTCAACCAAGTGCAAGTAATCTTCCCACTTAGATGGTTTATCCATCACATACATTCTTAACATGTCTTCAATTACTTGGTTGACTCTCTCTGTCGACCCATCTGACTGTGGATGGTATGTTGTGCTCAAGTTTAGATTTGTACCAAATCCTTTGAACAATCCCTTCTAGAAATTTGAAGTAAACTTTATGTCTCTGTCTGAGACAATTGTCTTAGGTATCCCATAAAACCTAGAAATCTCTTTCATGTAAATTTCTGCAATATTAGTTTTTGTATGAGTTTTTTTTATAGGAAAAAAATGAGCAACCTTTGTCAATTTATCAACCACTACCATGATCGAATTATGTTTTCTTGCTGTCCTGGGAATTTTTGTTATAAATTCAATGGTTACCACTTCCCATTTCTTCTATGGAATTGGTAAGGGCTATAACAAACCTGTTGATACTGAGAGGGGGGTGAATCAGTATCAAGTACAATTTTAAAAAACTTTTCCAACTTATACTTAAACCATTCAATTATATCCAATGAGAAATGAACAATAGTATAAGAGTTACACC
>SNQJ01S0004225.1:201445-216570 GCA_010110895.2 Picea sitchensis
CAGTAACCTTTTGGGGACCAAAAGGTCTTATTGTGGGGAGGTGTGATCCGAAATCGGATCTAGAAGCCTGACAGGGCTTGAAAAATGCTCAAAAATGAAAGTGCTCAGAATCCGATGAAACCTATTCCATTACGTCTGTCTCATCTTCCTGATTCCAGCGGTATATTTACTTTGTCAAACAGGCTCTTTATGGAGAATATATCGCGTTCTGTCCGAAAAGTCAAACATGCAAAAAAAATTGCTGACTGGGCAGTCCGTACAGGCTGACGTGGCATGTCCGTACACTGACGTGGCAGGTCCATATAGGTGATGTGGAAGCCTAGGGTGATGACACGTGGTAGGCAGATTTGGACATTTGGGCGTACAACTGGACCTATCCGGAGGTGACACGTGTCACCACTGTAAGGGTGACACGTGGCACAGATGACATCAGCAGATGACGTCGTAGGCCGACGGAGCAGTACGACGGATGACGTGGCAAGGTGACTTGGCAGTTCGACTTTTGACAAGTGGCTGGCACGTGGACCAATTACTGACTGACACGTGTCATGTTTGGGTTGGTTGTAGAAGTGCCACGTGGCCTAGTCAAGGGCTACCACGTGGCACCCCATGATTGGTTGTAGGGTTTATATGGTAAAATTATATGGTATGGCCGGGGGTCGAACCCGCCACCACCCCGGTGGGCAGTGGACTGGCAGGGCTGGGCTAACCGCCCGCCCCCATGGTGGTTCTTGTTTACTATATGGCCCATATTTTATTTGAATTGATTCAAGTTTGAAGCCGTGGGGGGAAAGGGTCGAGTCTTAGCCCCAGCCCTTTGCATTGTTATACGTCCATACCATATGACCCGGACTATGATTCAAATGGAGCGCGGGGTTTTTAAACTATAACCCATGGTTTTATATAACCATAAACCTTGTTAAATGGGCGCGGGGGTTGGTAACCGACCAACGGTCATATGGTTGCGCCAACGGAACCAGGTGTCAACGTAGTTTGGGGCCAGCGCTTGGCCTTATTAAAAGCATATGACCGTTCCAAAGGTGCGCGCGCTCAGGGATCGGGGGCTAGCGCCCGACTTTTTATTAAAAAGTGGTTTTTATAACTATAAAGTGGGTTTGTTATTTAATTTTTGTGTTTTAACTATTGTTAAACCTATTTTAAATTAATTTTCTCCATTTTTGGGAGTTATTGGGCAGTTTTGGAGCCTAAATTCTTGGAGGAAGTTGGAGATGAGTAACCAACTTCCCAACTATATAACCCAGGCTTGTTTGAGGCCATAGGGGGCATTCAGAGCAGAATTATGCTGAAGAGAAGCCAAGCCAAAGCCATTTTGAGGCAGATAAGTTTTTGAGGAGGAGATGCTGTCGGACCATTTCTGGGAGCTTTGGACATCCGTTTTGCGTGCCATTTTCTTTGCATGGTTCTAGAGATCTAGAAGAATATGACCAGATCAATCTTGTATCCATTTGGCATTGCAACGATGTACTTTTGATATTTTGAACAGAAATAAAGAAGCCTCCCCCACAGAGAAAAAGGCCCAGAGACGTAGGCAAAGTTGTGCCGAACTCCGTTATCAATCTGTGTGTTATGGTTTGCTGTCTATTATTTCATTTCAGATCTACATATATGTATATGGCTTTCATAATTCCTCTTCTTTCCTCATTCTTTCACTAAGTTTCTCAAATGGTTAATTAACGCATGCAAAATTAAAACTCAACCATAAGTCATTAAAAGATCCTACGGATCACCAAGAATGCCTTAAGAATTCACCAAACAATAAGAAATAGTATCCATCAATACAACCATGCAACCATACCTTTTGAACCAATGGATAGATCTGATGTATCTGAGCACTATAGACCTTCCTGGGAGCTTGATCTCAAAATCTGGAACCTCTGCATCTTCATCTTCTCAAGTTTCCATGGATTTACCAACATGTACTCACCCTAATACACTGTCATCCCGCATACATACGCACCCTAATACACTGCCAGCCCGTGTACTGTATGCACCCTATACACAAACAACCCGCATACGCCTAATAATCTAGGGTTTCTGAACTTTCAAAACTTTGTCCATCACGATCTCAGAATTTCCAAAACTTTGATGCATCCATGAGATCCTCCATACTCTCTCTCTCTCTCTCTCTTAGAATAGATCTTCAATACATGCTCAAGAGATGCACAAGATCTACACTTAAGATGCTCACAAAAGATACACAAGAGATGCTCCCAAAATGTACTTTACATATGAGACCATCGCCTCTTATTTATACTCTTCATCTTCTAAGTCACTTAACCCATTTCTAGGTCACTTAACCTATTTTCCACATTTTAGGGTTAACCACTTTCCATAATTATAAAGTTCTCCATTACTTTATCATTTAAATATTCCTCCTTGACTTTGTCACCTCACTTTATCATTTAAATAATCTTCTTTGATTTGGTTACTTCACTTTATTATTTAAATAATCCTTCTTGAATTTGTCACTTTAATTTATCATTTAAATAATGATATCTTCTTTTCAAGCACTTTGACTTCTTTGACCTTTTGGGGCTACAAGCCTTCATATGAGGGCCCTTCATCTTCGTAGGGCCATAACTCTCAAATTATGAGGAGTTATGTGACATTCCACATACCACCGGAAATGGCATGACAAGCACTATCCATCTAGGATAGTTTCACCAACAACTTCACTCATCTCATTATTTTCACATATAAGCATGGGTTCTCCAACCATACTTCTAGGATAAATCAACCGCAAAGCGTCTTCCCATGAGGGCTTTCACCATAAGGGGACCACTTTGGAGTTCATCCATTTTTGCACCTTATCAACCATGATAAGACAATAATGATTCATCAATCCAACAATGCATCATATCAATGAAAACTCATTGATCCATATTCATATATGCATGACATCATATGACTATGATTCCACTTGACATCTATCCATTTACAACAATCAATCAATCATTACTTGACATCAATCAATCACTTGACATCAATCCTTTGACACCAATCAATCAAACCATTGGAATCAATGACAACATGATCCAACAGGCCTTTCATAACTTAACAAAATACAATATTTAACACGGGGCTCAAAACCCATGGTGTTACAACAGGTCCTTCAAGAAACAATCTAGCCATTGGAAGGAGATCATGGAATATGCTAAGATTGGAGCACCAATGTTTGATGGATAGAACTATGCCTTTTGGAGTAAAATGATGAAAACCTTTTTAGAGGAACATGGATTTGATGTTTGGTAGTTAGTAGTAGATGTATATACAACACCGACCACTCCCCCAACTGACAAAGATGGAAAGGAACTCGGTGAGAACAATTCAAAGGCTAAAGGTACGATTATAAGCAGTTTGGTTGATTCAATTTTTGTCAAAGTTATGAATTTTGAATCTACAAAATATATTTTGGATAAAATTTAGATGATTTATGAAGGATATGCAAAAGTCAAGGGAGCCAAGCTTCAAAATTTCATATCTAAGTTTAAACAATTGAAGATGAAGGAAGATGAATGTATTGTAGATTTCTTTCTATGAATTGATGAAATAGTAAATGATGTTAAAGGCCTAGGAGAGGAAGTGAAAGAATTAATAGTTGTTCAAAAGGAACTAAGATCTCTCCCAATGATATTTGATCCTAAGGTCTCCATTGTAGAAGAAAGAACAAATCTCGCTACAATGAGCATGGACGAGTTACATGGAATCCTCAAATCTTATGAGATGAGAACAGAACAAGATAACCCATTCAAAAAGGAAGCAACATTCAAATCATCCAAGAAAGGAAATAAGAAGAAGTTCCAAAAGTCAAAGTCAACCAACAGTTGCAATGACGAGTCAGAAAATGATGAAGAAATGGAAAACTTTGTAAGGAATCTAAAAAGAGGAACTGACAAATATAAGTGTATGCTTCCATTAAATTTTTTGAATTGTGGTTGTATTGGTCTTTTTTCTAATAAATTTCCTCATAAGAATAAAGACAATGATGAAGAAAAAACTTCTAATAAAGAAAAGTAATATAAAAAGGGAAACAAGAGAAGAAACAAAAAAAAATTCTAAAAGAAAAATTTCTACTCAAAAGAATAAAATTCTTCATCAGATGAAGAGGATGACAGTAGCAATGAATATGGAGATGTTCTCTTTATGGATTATGAAAACTCTGAAGAAGATTTTGAAGAATACTTTGAAGAATACTTTGAAGAAGAAGGATAAGTGGATCTCAGGGAATAACTAATTAAAGCTATAGATGATCTAAGAAGAGAAAATAAGAACAAATCGCTCCAGGGAGAGTTACTTACGCTGAAAGAGAATTCTCAGAATTCTAACTCTGAAAAGGATCACCAGATGATTGTGAACTTGAAAATCAAAATTGAAGAAGGCAGAAGAACCGAGAAGTACTCAGAAGCTAGTTGGAAGAAAGGGTAAAGAATATTGAAATGATGGAAGAAGAAATTGTCTCACTAAGGAAGGATCTACAGAAGAAAGATATGCAACAGAATATTGCCAAAATTTTGGATGAGATCATAAATAGTAAACTTTCATACCATGATAGGTCTAGGCTAGGATACCATCTAATGCAGAATGAGAAAGGCTCGAGCTCCAAGATTATAGAACCAAGAAGCTATGTAAAACCATCAAACATAGTATCAAGAAGGAAGAATACAAGAAAATCCAGGAATAATATAACAGAGGAACAACACCACCTAGAAGATTCAAAGTTCAATAACCAACAATACACATATCTCATGCAAAAGAAGGATTCAAAAGAGAAACACCATTCAGAAGAGTCTCTTCACCCAGGTATCATATACAATTTTTCTTGGTTTATGTTATTCTTGCAATAATTTTGGACATAAAGTTGTAAACTGCAGAGCCTATGACAAGAACATAAACGGTCATGAAATCTAATCTAGAATGAGTGACATCAGAAATCCTCATGAAGCACATAACTGAAGCCAAGGATGATTTTAGGGGCTAAATTTCTCTCATGGGCTAATTTTCCATGGTTTTTCCCCCAAAAAGATTCGTTATTCTAAAAATGATCCACCCAAATTCTATAGGATTAAATTATTTTACCTTAAAAATCGCCAAAATTTTATGCAAACTATATAAAATCCTTAGAAATTTTAATATTTTTACAAAAATATCGGCAAACATTTTATAGTTGGCATATGAAGGACTAGTAAGATTCGCCAAGGTTTCTACATTTTAAAATGATTTTCCATCCTTAAAATCATCCTTGACTGGAACTATGACATTTTTGGCTTTTTAAAGGATGTAAGTAGAATGTTATAAGTGTAACAATTTTGGGCACATAGCAAGAGATTGCAGATTGACAATCCCTTCAAAAGAATCAAAGCAAGACATTAACAATCTTATATAGGAACCACAAAAGATATGGATAAGAAATAATAATCAATTCAACTCCGAAGAATGCACACTTGATTTACAAGAAAAACAAAGGAAAAATGATTGGTACATTGATAGTGGTTGTTCGAAGCATATGATAGGTGACAAGGACATGTTCCTCACTATGAAGAAAGAAAGAGATGGATAAGTTTCGTTTGGAAATGATGACTCAACCAAGATCATAGGTAGAGGCACAGTAAGGCTTGGAAACAAAATTGCCAAAGAAGAAAATGTTCTACTTGTTGAAGATATGAAACAAAATTTGTTAAGTATCCGTCAAATGTGTGATCAAGGACACACACTTCTTTTTGACTCAGATAAATTTTATATAAGGAAAGAAGGATCTGGAAAACTAGTTGCTACAACAATGAGAACTCCGAACAACATATATGTCTTGAATGAAATTGGAAAAGAAAGATGTTGTTTGGCAAAGGAAAATGAAAGTTGGCTTTGGCACAGAAGAATGGGTCACATGAACTTCAACAACCTTGTCAAAGTTAGTAGAAAAGAAGCAGTAAGATAAATTCCTGTGATTTAAAAACCAACAGATACTTTATGTAAGCACTGTTTACATGGAAAACAAACCAGGATTGAATTCAAATCAAAGGAGTACAATACAAAAAAACCATTGGAAACTATACATACTGATCTATGTGGGCCAATGAGAATAAAGGGATTGAAAGGTGAACAATATTTCATGCTATGTTTTGATGATTATACAAGGATGATCGTAATTAGTTTTCTCAGGAAAAAGTCAAAGGCATTCAAACAATTCAATACATAAAAAGAGATGGTTGAGAATGAAATGGATTTGAAAATCAAATTATAAGGATCAAACAATGGAGGAGAGTTCACATCAAAGGAATTCATGGAATTCTACAGTGAACATGGAATACAAAGGAAATTCTCAGTAGCCAGGACACCTCAATAGAATGGAGTCATTGAATGGAAGAACATATCAGTAAAGGAAATGGCCAGAACCATGTTGAAATATTCCAAGTTAGATAACATATTTTGGCCACAAGTAGTTCATATAGTAGTTCATATCCAGAATAAAGGAATGCTTAGAAGAAACAACAACAAGACCCCATATGAGCTATGGAAAGGAAGACCAACCAATGTCAAGCATTTCAGAGTATTTGGAAGTAAGTTCTACATCAAAGGAGAAGATGGAAGGATTGGAAAATTTTATTCCCGAGTTGACAAAGGCATTTTCGTTGGGTACTCAAGAAAAAGCATGGCATACAAACGCTTCAATATAAGAATCAACAAAATAGTGGAAAGAATCAATGTAAAGATTGATGAGACGAATGTACGAAGCTCCAGAGAAGGAAGCAAATATTAATAAGAGCATGAAGAAGAAGAAGAAATAAAAGTAGAATAAGTAGAATATGAAGAAGAGAAACCCGAAGTAGAGAAAGATGAAGATGACCAACAATATCTTCAGTTGAATCCCAAAACACCTAGCCAACAAGTACATAATAATCATCCAAAATAACATATTATTAGAAACAAATATGTAGGAGTTGAAACCCAAAGAAGAATTTGTTCACTGGAACAAAGACATCAAACACTGTTATCCATAATTGCACGAAGCAATTTTGAATAAGTAAGGAATGATGAACATTGGATCAAGGCTATGGAAGAAGAACTGGATCAGATAGAGAAGAATGAAACATGGGAACCGTTTCCTAGACTAAAATACAAGAATGTGATTGGCACAAAATGGGTATTTCAGAACAAACTGAATGAGAATGGATAGGTAACCAAAAATAAAGCAAGGTTAGTATGCAATGGTTATGCCTAGATTGAGGGAATAGACTTTGAAGAAACGTCTTACCCATTTGCCAAAATTGAAGCAATCAAATTAATCTTGGCTTATGCGTTCTCAAAGAAGATCAAGGTATATCATATGGACGTGAAATCATCCTTCCTAAACAAAGAGTTAGAATAATAAGTTTACATCGAGCAACCAAAAGGATTTCAGTTGTCAGAAAATGAATATTATGTTTGCAGGTTGAAGAAAGCATTCTATGGTCTCAAACAAGCCCCTAGAGCATGGTAATCAAGGTTGGACAGGTATTTACAACAACAAGGGTTCAATAAAGGCAATGCAGACAACAATGTTTTCATAAAGGTAGATCGTGATAGCATATTAATAATCAAATTTTATGTTGATGACATTATTTTTGGAAGCAATGATGACAAGATGAGTCAAAAGTTTGCTAAATACATGCATAATGAGTTTGAAATGTCTTTTCTTGGTAAATACATGCATAATGAGTTCAAAATGTATTTTCTTTATGTCTGATCAATTGATGAACATTGAATGAATGAAATAACTAAGTAGATCTGATATTCCACATGCATGCATAGAATGAATGTTATAACTAGATTTTAGACTGGATGAATGAATATTACATAACACAACCACAGATCTCCACTCAATCTCTGGTTGCAAACACCTGAGTATTGCAACCACCCATAGAGCTATCTCGTGTGATACTATGCAACACACTCTGTGTGCTACGTTTCCTTCTGGTTTACCAAGAGGGTCGATAACTTTGAAGGGATTTTGTTGGGAAGCTTATCAAATATGAACCAGGGTCAATCAATAATAGTAACATAGACTCAACATAACCCATAAAGAATCCCCTAGACCAGTAGAAGAATAGATGCAAAGCCAACAAATAGCTTAAGCCCACCAAATGATTCCGTTGTTGGTTGCATGGAAAAAAATGGGATTGAGCATATGAGATCTGCTGAAGAGGTGTTAAAAGAATGTTGGATTTGATGACAAAAAGGTGAGAGAATGAGAATCTAAAAAGGGGATGTTGAGACCGTGGAATCGAATGAAGGCAGAGATAGAAATATGGTTGAAGACAAATGAGCTAGAGTTTGCATAGAAAGATAACAAAAACTCGAAGTTAACACTGCGCAAATACCTGGACAAGTACGTATTCACTGACTTGCATGAAGTATTTTTCTATGATTTCCCACACATATTGCAGGAGTGGATAAAAAGATTGAAAGACAACCATCCTAAAAATTGGACTAGACAACTAGAGTGGAATTTGGAAGATATCGTGCAACTACAACGAGTTGATAATAAGTTTATGCACGCAGTAGATTTCTCGTTAGACAACATTGTTGTTGGATTTATCACAGAGTTTGTAGTAGATACAACGAAGTCTTACAGCGTGACTGAACAAGAGTTATTGAAAGGACCTCGAGGTAGGTACATCATATCACTATATACTTCCATTAAGATATTATGATATAACAACTGTGTAATGACAATGGATTCAAACAACTAAACTTCCCTACGTGCATGGGGGAAGGGGGAAGCATTGACAAGAGAAGGAGAAATGGAAGGAGAAATGGATAGAGGAAAGAAGGAGGAGGCCTTGGATCCAATTATGATGGATGAATACCAGACCAAGTGGATCATGGCAAAAAATGGAAAGACGCGCAGTGGAGTACCCTACCAATATAAGGTGAATACCAAGAAGAGAGCCATAGCTGCGAGAGAAGGCTTGGAAAGTGATGAATAGGAGGTAGAGGATCTCCGGGCTGTGGAATAGATTGAGGAAATACTATGCATGACATATGAGAGGAAGACGAGAGATCCAAGAGTGGGAAGAGAAGGAAACAATCCTATCCATGTTAGTGTCAACGGGGAACCCATAAACCCATGTGCGACTAATACACCAAGAGGGACACCACCATTTGGATAACCAAATTTTGGGAAAAGGAAGATAGTAGGAAGTACATATACACAAGGAAAATCAAATGGGGGAGCTAGTTTAGGAAGCATTAGTCAAGTATCTACACTATGCAAAGGTAGTAGTTCAACATTCAGGATGGTAGGACATGATCCCACCATCAGGTTACTAGAATTCAAAGGAGAAGCGTTAGAGGACCTAGAGAAGCACCTATTTATCTGTGAAAATATTTGGGAAGAAAAATAGATAACAGACGAGGACACTAAACTGGCATAGTTAGCTATCACATTAAGAGACCACACACTAGATTGGTACATGAGTTTAGCTGCAAACAGTCCGCCAGGGACAACCAAAATGATTGGAGATATCAAGAAACTACTAACAAATGAGTTCCAGAAGATGAGCTCAGAGGATCAATACATGAATGAGATGATAGTGATTAGACAAAAACTAGGAGAATCTATATGGGAGATAGACCAGAGATTCAAACGACTGAAGGGAAAGATAAAATATGTCATGATAGATATGCATCATAGGCATGTGTTCGTCAATTCACTGCTACCACACTTGAAGTATCTGTTACAACAAAAAATGTTTCAAACACAAGCAAAGGCTCTACAAGAATCCCTACAATTAGAAGAGAAATAATATTAGAAGACATATACGGCCATAGAGGAGATGAAAGAGGATCTGAAGAACCCAACGTTCCAACTAAACGAGAACAAAAATAAGGACAAAAGAGAAGTTGTTTTGTGTACCACATGTAGGACCGAAGGACACCATAAGAACGAATGCCCAAAATTCGTGTAGTACATGGAAACAGGAATTCCAAACCCATTACCACTAGGAGGACTATGGTGCAAGATTTTTAAGAAACAGAGTCATGACCCATACCACTGCCCAATGATGCAGAAATAGCAGATAGTACCAAAGAGCTCGTATTGCAACTTTTTCAATTCAGTAGGCCATGATGCCAAAGATTGTATAACCATGGAACTTATGAGGGAAAGAACATTAGATGCATATAGGGTGTAGGTAGAAATGATGACCAGGAAATCCACACCACATTTTAACCAAGTACCAACCCTGTACAACACTGCATAGGCGTAGTACAATACCGCACAACCACACTATAATACCACATAGTATAACTAGGTGCCTCAATATAATGCACCACAAGGGGATCAAATTAGCTATAGAGGTGGAGGAAGAGAACGAGGAGGTTTTGGAAGAGGTAGAGGACCAGTGATATGCCACAACTGTAAAAAACTAGGACACTACACAAGAGAATGTCCACTTCCACCAGCGACATGTATGTATTGTCACACATCATATCATGATACAGAATAATGTCCAACACTATTATGGAAGATCCAGGAAAAGAGGAATCAGAACAATCAGAATGTTCAGTGGATCTCAGCAGAAGCAAGGGAGAAGGATGAAACATCAACATAGTTACGCGGGGAGGAGATAAAACAGGAAACGATGCAGTGCGACAAGAGCCAACACAACACAAATGGGTGAAGAAGAATGTCAAACCAAGGAAGTAGTTTGATGCACATAATGAAAATGAGACATTCAAACAAGCCAGAAAATAATTTCTGAAGCCAGAAATTGCATTGACATCAACTGTGCAATATAATAAGGAAGTACCAGAGTATGAGATGCCTCCATCGTTGGATCGCACCAAAGAAACACAACCCCTAGGACAAGTAAGTACGATTAAAGAATTTTTAAAATCATGTGTAAAACTACTAAATGATCCATCATCTATTAGAATATTACAAAATATTCTATAAATATGTATCATAGAGGCATACGTAAAGTTAGACCAGAAAACAATCAATCATATACATACAAGGAGGAGAACAAGTAGAGAATTTAGGTTGAACGCCAACATTGGAGATTTAAACATGGGATATATTATACTGGATTTAGGATAAGAACTCAATGTATTACCCAAGAAGACATGGCAATGTATGGGAGATACCACATTAGGATATTCATCGGTTCAGTTGAAACTAGCAAATCAACATAGAGTTCTACCAATTGGGAGACTAAAAGGGGTAATAGTTGATGTAGATGGAGTGCACACTAAAGATGACTTCGAAGTAATAAAGATAGTGGACGACACAACACCTTATCCAACATTGCTTGGATTGGATTGGGAATTCGACAACCATGCCATAATCAATTTAAAGACATAGAATATGACCTTCGAGTTAGGAGAATATAGAGTCATCACGCGATTGGATCCATCAGAAGGGGAAAGGTTTGTAGAACCTACCTGCTTAGACCTGGAGGAAATTAACCAGTTGTGCAGAACAACCATGCGGGAAGAGGATTATGTGAATCCAACTATAGATGGTGTACTCATTTGGAGAAGCATCACCTCATGTGCGTCAGACTTAGATACATGCTTAGAAAATTGGCAGCATAGGTTACACGGAGTCTCCACAAGAAGATGCGCAGTAATAGTCCACGCAGTAAGATGGGTAGGTATAGAGATAAGGGAACCTCCTAGATTCCATGGGGTGAATGACTTAAAAACATTCTTAAGACGGTACAAATATGAAGTATTAGAGAATCCGAGGCTCTTATCTCTAGACATAGCACTCAAGGAAACACCTGCAAGATGGTGGGGTGCACACAAAGAAACAATCAAGGACTGGTACCAATGCAAGCGATTACTATGCATCAGATTTGGCATATAATAGGGGAGCAACCAATTGTAGAAATATGATGGACAGGGGGTACCAACAACACACTTGGAGAAGTGAAAAACACTATGGAGGATGACACCACCAGAGGAATGGTCTCATCATTTTTTTCACGAATTAGAAGGCATCCCAACAAATTGGTATATAGACTAGGAATTGTGCAGAGGAGCTGCAATATGGAAACAATTACAGTAGAACATTATAGTCACTTTTTTATTTGAGCATGAGAACCTGAACATAGAATCCACACTTAAACAAATCAGAGGGGTGATATTCATTAAAGAACCAGAAGTTGAACTCATAACAGAGCAACAAAAACAAAATAGAAAGTAAAAGAACTGCTGTCATGCTACCACATGCAGGAAGAATCACCAGTTGAAGATGACCTGCGAAATATTTAGATTGAGGAAGTTGAAGGCGAAAGAGAAGTGGAAGGTTCACCTCTGGAATCAGAAGTAATTTCTACGCTGATGAAGGTTAATAAATTCAACATTGGGACAGTTGAGAACCCCAAAATGGCCAACACTGGAGACTACTGGGATGAGAAAACAGTGGAAAGCATAACAGAGTTACTGTGCGAATACAATGACCTGTTCCCAACAACGTTCATAGAAATGAAAGGCATAGTAGGAGAGCTAGGTGAAATGAAGATACCACTCAGAGTTGAGGGAAGACTGATCATACATCAACCATATAGACTAAATCCGATCTATAATCAAAAAGTCAAAGCTCAGATCGATAGGATGTTAAAGGCTGGAATCATAGAACTTGTATAAGAGTCTGAATCGGTAAGCCCGATGGTAGTTCAGGAGAAGAAACAAGGGGGGATAATAATATGTTTTGACTTGAGGAAGTTGAACTATCCATTCCTACATGACTCGTTCCCTACGCCGTTCATAGATGAACTCTTGGAGAATGTAGGAGGACAAGAAGTTTATTCATTCACCGACGAATTCTTAGGATATCATCAGATCAAGATAGCACCTGAAGACAGATACAAGACCACTTTTTCCACAGAATGGGGATCCTACTAGTATAGAGTCATGCCATTTGGATTGAAGAATGCACCAGAAATATTCTCCAGAGTAGTTATAGCTGCATTCAAAGAGTTTAACCATCAGTTTCTAGAGGTATATCTGGACGATTGGACAGTCTATAGTTTGTTGAAAGACCAGGTAGGGGTGTTGAGGCTGATGTTAGAAAGATGCAGGCAATATTAGATATCATTAAACATCAAGAAGTACATCTTCTGAACACCTTTTGGGATACTATTGGGCCATATAGTATGCAAGCAAGGCTTGCTAGTAGATCCTGCCAAGATTGTAGAAATTGTTAACCTGCCACCACCAAGAACAGTCCACCAATTGAGAGCGACATTGGGACACACATGATACTACAAGAAATTTATAAAGGGGTATACATAGATCGCTGCGCCAATGGAGAAATTGCTAAGGAAAGACACAAAGTTTTAGTGGAATGAGGATTGTCAGCGTGGATTGGACACCCTGAAAGAGAAGATGGTAACCGCACCAATATTGGTATTCCCCGATTAGGAAAAGACATTCCACGTACATGTAGATGCATCAGCCATAGCACTTGGAGATATTCTGGCACAACTAGGAGAAGGAGATTTGGACCATCCGATAACATTTGCTAGCAAAAAGCTGTCAGAATCAGAGAAAAACTACAATACCACAGAGAGACAAGGCTTAGCTATGGTCTACGCGCTTCAGTAGTTCATACATTACTTACTGAGAAAACATTTCAAGGTGTTCACAGACCATTCAACGCTCAAATACCTCATCAACAATCTAGTGTTGGGGGGGAGAATTATTTGATGGCTATTTTTGTTCCAAGAATTTGACTTTGAAGTGATAGTCAAACCAGGAAAGTTGAACTTAGGACCTGATTACATGTCGAGGATCACTAATGGGGAGGAACCTACGAATCTAGAGGACAACTTTCCCGCCGCACAATTATTTTTAGTTTAGATAGTTGATGAATACTTGTAGACATCATCCTGTACTTGAGTATAGGGACTACACCATAGGAATTCAACACTACGGAGAGGAAAAATTTGGTAGTCAAGGCTACCGACTATTAATTGATTGCAATACACTTATACAAACTGGGTGTAGATAGCATCTTGAGAAGATGTGTGCTAGAACATGAAATACCTAGGAGCTTAGAAGAAGCCCATGATGGAATAGCAGGAGGACATTATGCAGGCAAAGCTACCGCACAAAAGGTATTGCGCGCATGACTATGGTGGACGACTGTTCACAGAGACTCAAAGGACTACTGTCAAAAATGACATGTATGTCAAAGGGTTGAGAAACATAATAGAAGGAATGATATTCCCCTTAGACCACAAGTAACCTTGCAAGTATTTGACAAATGGGCAGTAGATTTTGTGGGAAAAATTAAACCACCAACAAAAAGGTCAGGAGAAAGGTACATTATTACTGCGACAAAATACCTGACAAGATGGGCACAAGCAACACTAGTAAAAGATTGCAGCACAGAGACAACAACACACTTCTTGTTTGAGCATGTGATCACTAGATTTGGATGCCCAAGGATTTTAATGAGTGACCAAGGCACTCACTTTATTAACAACACTATTAAGGGTATGATGAAAGAGTTTGAAGTTTATCATCAAAAGAGTACATCGTATCATCCTCGAGAAAATGGATCAGTGGAAGCCTTTAATAAGATTCTGGAAAATGCACTGACAAATATCTGTAACGTTAATAGGGACGATTGGGACTTGAAGATACCAGGAGTACTGTGGGCATACAAGATCACATGCAAAAATTTGATAGGGCATACACCATTCATATTGTTGTATGGATAGGAAGCAATGATTCCATTAGAATTTTGGGTCCCTAGTCTGCGCATAGAAACAATTACAAACATGACAGAGCGAGGCAGAGTACAGGAAAGGCTAAATCAACTGATGATCATGGAGGAAGACATGATTCTAGCAGGGTTTCACCAAGAAGTCCAGAAATCAAGGGATAAAGCTTGGCATGACAGACATATCAAGAGGAAATATTTCAAGGAAGGAGACTTAGTCTTGGTGTATGAAAATAAATCCCTTCAGCACCCAGAAAAACTTAGAATGCACTGGTTAGGACCATACAAAGTAAAGACTGTCACAGATGGGGGAGCTATATAGTTGAAGGATTTATGAGGAACAAAACTCAAAGGGATGATCAATGGGAGTCGACTGAAGCTGTATAGGGAC
>SNQJ01S0004225.1:224220-247095 GCA_010110895.2 Picea sitchensis
GCACCAAACATAAAAAGATAGAAACACAAGTGTATTGCATTGAAGAGAGAATGAGCACGTGCACTTGGAAACACTAGCGCGACAGAGAAAGGACCAATGATCACTAAAAAGTGGAAACAACGGGAGTTCCGGGAACAAAAAATAAGTGCCAACGGATGACGACTATCAAAATTGAATGCCAAGAATGACTGAAGGGACATTGCATTAATCGTGCAAATTGGTGACAGGAAGGGAATTCAATGGAGAGCACACGGGAAGTGCCAGTTCAGTTAAAACACAATTTGGGTAACATCTTCAAGAAGCTTCACACAATTCCGATATAAAGCCAACACTAGGGGATCACAAAGGTTATTGTGAAATTAGGAGGAGCACAAAGAAATAGAATATATGGAGTAGAGAGCGAATTCGCAGAGGTTATAGAGCCCACTAAGCTCGATAGAAAACATACTTACCACTATGGAACCACCCAAACTGGGAGAGTTGAGACATACTTGTAGACGACCTTGAAGAAATGTCAGAGCACCACCGCAACCATAGGGAAGAGAACAAAACCCACCTCACCCTCCAAAAGTCGTCAATGTGGACGAAATATTGTCACCTGATATGACACCAACAAGCCCCACACCAATCGTAGAGTAAAACTAGCGGATAAAACCATTGGGCATTGACATTGATGTGTCAAAAGGGGGACAGGGCCAACATGCTGAGGACGGTCTCAAACTAGGCAGAAACGACCGCGCCAGAAAGGTCATAGACAACCATGCCAGAACAACCACAGGAAGGCACAGTGGAAGATGTCATCGACTGAGCAGAGGAATATGAATACAAGAGAAAAATAGAGGCTCAAACCTCAAGTCAACCACCACAGCATGAGGGAAAACAACCAATATCACGATCACCACACATACAAGCAGCCTCAACCATAGTCTTGCCATGCATTATGGACGGGGTGCATGTCGCGGGTAACCTATTAGGCCACATGGAGAAATTGTGGTACTTAGACCACGATGTGATGGACACAGACAAGTTTCCAAAGTTTGACAAGAACATTTACCTGGAAACTATTGGTATAGGACCCTTTGGTGAACCAATTAATCAAACAAGCTAGTGGGCAGCCAGACTGTCCAAAACTGAGATTCTAGGCTTGTTGGATATCCCACACTTTGGGAAGGGCTGAGATGAAAACAACTGCGTCAAGAAGCTGATGGAAGTTACCCATGGAGGATATCTATGGATGGAATAGGGCATCTCAATAGACATTGAGCTCATTGCTTACATCACATGGATACCAACATGGGGGGAGACAACCACGCAGTTCCTTGATGAAAAGATGAAGGAGAAGGCACTGGCCGAGGAAATGAAGAAGAAGTATGGTACAAAAAGGGGTTTTCACAAAATCATAATCAAGTGTATTAGTGATGTTGTGAAAAGGATGGCCAAAAAAAATCATGGCATGCAAATTACTTAGAAAATTCTGCAAGGAGGAAGTCTTTGTTGGGGTTGTCATAGTTGCAGCATAGTGCATGGAGGGAACCACACTCAGCTGGGTCCCGTACTTGTTGAATCTATTCTTGGAAGATTGCAAGGATGCACATGACCCGGGGAACAAATTTCATTATTCGTGGCTACTCGTCCTGATCGCCTTGGTCGGATGGAAGGAGCCTAATTATTCATTTTTGACCACGAGATCCAATCCTTGCCATGTAGTGTGATACCTATCGATGGGGAGCACTCAAGACCCCAAGAACAAAAGGGAAAATGCAGCCATGTTCGAAGGATATTACAATTACTTGCAGGAAAGCGTTGCCAACACTTGTAGGATTACACCAGAGTTGGTCGCGCAGTATCATAGTATATCCAACTTTAAAGCGACCAGGCATGCAATTTGGATCCAAGCATATAAGGATATCGACAACCAATGGATACAACTATGGAATTGCATCAAGGAAGAGGACGTAGAACTGGCCATCAAGGATTGGAACGGTGACTGGAGGATTCCAATCCTGAATCAAGAGATGCCCGTAGATAAGGGGATGGAGGCAGGGTAGGAACAAAAACCTACAGAAGACAAAACGGTGCCCAAGAAGCAAAGGACTGGTCAGAACAAGGCACAATAGAAGAAAGGGGGTGTGTCCAAGAAAGGTACCCAGGTGGGGAGGAAGAACAATAGCCAGGCGCCACAGGAACAAGGGAAACAGATCGAGACAACACAAGGAACCACATCAAGTGCTACTCAGTAGGAGCAAGGCCAAACCAAGAGGCTAGTTATACAAATGAGGGATGCACACAAGAAATATAAGGTGCAAAGGATGCCATTAGAATATACCATAACGAAAGACGACGCGGACCTTGTGGCCCAAATGGTCCAATATTGAACAATGAAGGATTTTTATGATGCCCAACATCAGAGGGACATGATTTAGGAGGAGATGGAAGACATGAGACAGATCCTCCAACAATTCATAGAAACATAGAGGGTCGATAGAGGCATAGAAACAGTGCCATCAACATCACAGATAGGAGCCGAGGCTGGATCGAGAGAGCATGATAGGATCTAGATGACAACACAATCGAGATCGATGTTTCACGTTACACCCATCATGTTGAGCATGGATGAAATTGTGGGTCAGACAACCTTGAAGGAATTGGCCCAAATATAGTTGGTAATGAAACGTATACCAAACAAGGCCTTGTATAAACTGCAATTCAGCGTCGTGCATGAGGTACAACTTCACGTGCAAACAGACACAACGGAATTACATCAGACAAAGGACAGTCGAGACGAGTTGGAATAGGTACTCGATTAGGTCAAGCTCGAGACCAAAGAGGATAAGGACCACACGGATAGGCTGGAGCACAAATTGGCTATAGCATATAAGAAAGTTCCAAAGAGCGCGTAGACAACAAAGCTCAAAGCAACATAGAATATTGATCAGATTGTACAGGAAATCGATCAATACATGCAAGAGATCAAGCACCTCCGAGAACAACTCATAACTACCACCCCGCCAGAGGTGAAGGAGCAAAGGAAGCAGGAAGTAGCAGTGCAGATAGAGAATATGGAGCGACAAGTCCACACAGTGGCCGAATTGTTTGAGAAGGCATCGCAACTATGGACGAAGCTGGAAGAGGATCAATAGGTCCAACAGTGGGACTGGGAAGGAGAAAGGATAAGCGCAACTATCCAAGACCTATAGAAGAGGCAGAAGACAATGTCGATCACTGAGCGCATCAAAGGAGTGCAAGATATGAAGAAGTTGCAGGTAGAACTGATAGCCGCATAGACACAAAAGAAGGAGCACCAAGATCAAATGGAACCACTCCAAGAGTGGGCAACATAGGTCATTGTGCAGGAAGAAGACACAAAGAAGAATATGGCACAAACTCAAGAAGAATGCGCAGAGATGATCAACGATGAGATTACAGTGCAGGTATTGGACACACTCAGGGAGAAGACCATGCAGGCTCAAACACAAGTAAAGGAACTCACAAAGAATTTCCAAGCTCTCGCAGGAGAGATCGAGGAAGCGCACAAGGTTGAAGTGGCTCTGGACGAGCCACATGTTAGTGTTGGGGGCCTGTTGGATGTAGGCCTAACTAGGAAGAAAGGCTATTTTTGGAGGAAAAGAATGCAAAATATAGTTGGAAGGAAAAGCATCATGTGTAAGAGAAGCAGGCGAAGCACGCATGCAAGGAATACCTAACGACACTAGGGATATGGTTTTTGTAATGCATTGTAATGGATGGTGAGCCAAAGATATAAATAAGTAGTACTTAGGAAAGAAGATGGAGGATAGAGAGGACATCCAGAGGGATATAGTAAGAGAAAGAGTTGTAATAACTGTATGAGTCATTAAGATGGTGAGCTAGGTAAGGAGTGAGTGACTCGACCTCGAGGGTCAAATCATAGGCTGAGGAGTCTGGTGTGATCTAGTCAGCCTTGCAGGGATCGAGGAGTTTGGTGAGAAGAGTGATATCCAAGAATGTAATCACGTGCCGCGTGATATATTTATGAACCATAATAAGAAGCTTGAGAGCTAGATCTTTGTGAATGTATCCTAGGAGGGGGTGAACCATGGTAACACTATGTTATGTGAATGAAGGTATATGTCTTTATGTATGATCAATTGATGAATGTCAAATGAATGAAATAACTACGTAGATATGGTATTCCACATGCATGCATAGAATGAATGTTATAATTAGATGTTAGACTGGATGAATGAATATTACAAAACACGACCACAGATCTCAACTCATTCCCTTGTTGAAAACACCTGAGTATTTTAGTCAACCATAGAGCTATCTTGGGTGAGACTGCGCAACACAATCTGTGTGCTACATTGCCTACTGGTTTACCAGGAGGGATGATAGATTTAAATGGATTTTGTTGGGAAGCTTATCAAATCTGAACTAGGGTCAATCAATAATAGTAACATAGACTAAGAATATCCCATAAAGAATCCCAGAGACCAGTATAAGAATAGATGCAAAGCCAAAAAATGGCTTAATCCCAACAAATGATTCTATTGCTGGTTGTGTGGAAGAAAATGGGATTGAGCATATGAGATCTGCTAAAGAGGCGTTAAAAGAATGATGGATCTGATGAAAAAAATGTGAGAGAAAGAGAATCTAAAAAGGGGATGTTGAGACTGTGGAATCCAATGAAAGATGAGATAGAAGGCTGGTTGAAGACAAAAGAGCTAGAGTTTTCATATAAAGATAACAGAAACTTGAAGTTGACACCACGCAAATACCTGGACAAGTTCTTATTCACTGACTTGCATGAAGTTTTTTTCTGTGATTTCCCACACATATTGTAGGAGTGGATAAAAAGATTGAAATACAACCATCCTACAAATCGGATCAGACAACTAGAGTGGAATTGAGAAGAGATCGTACAACTACAACAAGTCGATAATAAGTCTACGCTCGCAATAGATTTCTAGTTAGACAACATTGCTGTTGGAGTTATCACAGAGTTTGCAGTAGATACAACAAAGTCTTACAACGCGTATGAACAAGAGTTCTTGAAAGTACCCTGAGGTAGGTACATCAGATCACTATATACTTCCATTAAGATATTATTATATAAAAAAGGTGCAATAACAATGGAGTCAGATAGCTAAACTTCCCTTCCTGCATGGGGGAAGGTGGGAAACATTGACAAGAGAAGGAGAAATGGAAGGAGAAGTGGATAGAGGAAAGAAGGAGGAGGCCTTAGACCCAATTATGATGGATGAAGACCATATCAAGCAGATCATGGAAACAACTGGAAAGACTCGCAGTGGAGTACCCTACCAATATAAGTTTTATACCAATAAGAGAGATGTAGCCGCAAGGGAAGGCTTGGCAAGTGATGAAGTGGATGTAGAGGATATATGGGATGTGGAGTAGACTGAGGAAATACTATGCGTGAAATATGAGAGGAAGATGAGAGGTCCAAGGGCAGGAAGAGAAGGCAACAATCCTATCCATGTTAGTGTCAATGTGGAACCCATAAACCCATGTGCGAATAATACATCAAGAGGAACACCACAATTTAGAAAACCGAATTTCAGGAGGGAAGTACATCTTCACAAGGAACAACAACTGGGGGAGACAGTTCAGGAAGCATTAGTCAAGTATCTACACTGCGTGTTGGCCCTTGACCATGTTTTGGGAGTTTCTTGGTCATGTTGACCTATTTTGGGACTTTGACAGCTTGTCGAAGGAGGAGCGCAAGTCGAAGTGAAGATCATGGGAGCTCAGCCCCCTTTTGGGCCCCTTTTTGGGTTTTTGGGAATATGTAACGGGAATGGGATGTTGGCCCATGGTTTTACCCATGTGTAGGCCTCTTTTGTAATGTTTATATAGAAGGATATGCAATATAGAAAGAGGCTGGTGTGCTAGGTGCAAAAGGAATGGCTAAGTGCTAGATCTATGTGATCAAAGGATTGTAAGTGCTCTGTGCATACTGTGTAAGACTTGTAGGGCTGAGTGCAAGTCCCTGTGAGAGACTGTAGAAGGCTTTGGACTATAATGCAAGGAATAAGGATCTAGTGAGCTGCACAAATATTCTATCCTGTGCGGAGTAAGGGTTTTGAGGCTCTGTTCTTGTAAACGATTTATCAAAGACAATAAATAATAAGAGTTGGTGGACATTGCCTCAGGGTGGGGGTGAACCACATAAACCATATGTGATGTGCTTTGTGCTTTGTCTTGATGTATTTACATATTATATGCGAAACGCTCTGATATTTTTAGATCGATCCATTCATGCTTAGTGCTTATTATATGTGAGAATGTTATATCTGATCTAGATATTCATACTTAGTTCTTGATATGCTCATTCTGATCCATTTGTATATGCTAAGTGCTTGAATAATGTAGATTAGTGTGAATCCCGCGAAGCTCTATCTTATAAGAGAAGTGGTTATTGACTGTATATTGAGGAACTAACGGTGCTACGTTCTTTATTAAGTAGTATAATCATAGATCTGTGTCCCAGCTAAGGTTGCAGACACTTGAGTCCTGCAACCACCCCTACCTCTACCTCGGGTGAGACTTCATCTTCTTCGCAGGTGTTGCCGAAAGGGTCGTTAGTTAGGGATTTGTTAGTGCGTTGTTGTAGCATTGAACCATGGGTATGCCCCTATTCCAACAAATGGTTCCGTTTTCGGGACCTGAAACTATGATTGCTAGGAACTGAGAAAGAGAAAGTTTTGTGCAAAGATTCATCCTGAAATTGTGGAAGGTTTGTTCGTAGATCTGTGCCCTAGTGCGCAGTATTCTACTTGATCTGTAAAGATCTGTGCTAAAGAGAGAAGGTAAGATCTGAAAGAAATAATCCCGATCTGAAGAAAAGAAGGTTGGATCTAAAGAAAAGAAGCAAGATCTGAATGCTTTGTGCTCTAAGAAAGGTAAAAGTGGAAATTTATGACTAAAAGAGGTAAGATTTGCAAGCTCTGTGCTCTGATAAAGGTAAGAATAGTTAAAAGTTTTAAGATATGGAAGCTTTGTGCCCTGTAAAAGTAAGATAAGTGGTAATTTTTGTTTCTAGAATATGGATCTAGGTATGTTTAATAGAGTCTGTCCTAGTTTGAAAGCTAGGTGATTAATAGATGAAGGAAGATTTGATATGAGTAGATATGATAAAAATAGTGAAAGATATATTATACCTATGCAAAGAAAGAATGTTTGGACTAACAAATGGATGGAGGATCCTAGAATGAATTTGTTGCAGGTTAGCTCCCATGATCCTAGTGCATAGTACAGAAGAAGATGGGGATCATTTAAAAGGAAGAGAGGATTAGCCCTCTGTTACACTTGCAAAAGGTTGGGACATCTTGCCAGGGAATGCCCTAGTGGAATACCTAGCTGTCTTTGTTGTAAATCTCTAGACCATGAAGTATTAGATTTCCCTAGCATGATTGCTAAGATTGAAAGAATAAACTTGAATCAAGAAAACCCTAAGGTAGATCCAGAACCTACGGACGAACCTCATAAAGAATTAGAAAAATAATTTCTATAGATGAAAGAAACCCTGAATGACCACCGACATGTCAGCTTATCAGAGATATTCAAATAAAAGGAATGCATCGAAGCAAGAATATGATACTTCGACATTGACTTTGTTCTGGATGAGGAAACACAGGTGAATATTATGCTAGAGAGAACCTGGGAAGCTATAGGAAGGCCCACTATGATCCCTTCACTAGGAGGAATACGTTTATTCGGAGGAAAGCTAGTAAACTTAAGTGGAAGGCTCGCTCAGATACCTATGACTGTCAATGGAACTTTGACAAAAGAATATTTTGATATTATTAAATTTGTTGAAGACAATGCCCCATTTACCATGCTAATAGGAAAACCTTGAATTGATAGAGATCAAGCCAGACGAAAGGAAGAAGAAGAAGTTCTGGAATAGAAGAAGAAAGAGTTAAAAGACTTTATGACTAGAAGGATCATGCACTTGATTGAGGAACAAGAGAGTAGATCACAGACATTTAATACTAGCAACCTGGATGTCGAAGCTAAGAGAACACTAGAGGATCCTCAGAAGATTGAATTACCTATCTCAGACAAAGAAGAAGTATTATCCAGGAACCCTAGGAAATAATTTCAACAACGCGAAGTAACTAAGACCAAAGAAGAAAATAATTAGAATGAGAAGAGCATTACCGAGATGAAGCTCACTGGAAAGAAGGCTAGAAAGTTAAGAAAGAAGAGGGCTAATACTGAAAGGTTACAGGAGGTTCTAGAGGAGACCTCGCAGAAAGAAAAATTGTAGAATTGGAACTTCGCCGAGATATCAAAACATTGACACATGGCACTTCGCCATGACGAAGCAATATAGTTGTTGGCGCCGATATATCCGTTCAACTTCTGCTCCAAATGGAAAGAAAATAAATAAAGGTTCATCATCTGACCATTGGACCGTGCCATAACAGATCGAACAAGAGTTAATGGAGGCTCATACCTATTGCAAGCCAACCATTGTCGAATTACCTATTTAGCTTGTCGTGCCATGCACCGAGAACAATTTTTCCAATCGAGAATTTGAGCCCACATCCTAAGCTGAGTTTATACAATGATCATTGTGCTCTCGTTCTCTATCTCATTACTGTGTCTGAGTTGTTCCCCGATCCCATGAATTGTTTACCCTGAGTGCGTATGTCGGAAGCATTGAGCACTGCAAAGAAATCCACTGAGGAACTTTTGATCAACTTGATGACATAGAGATTCATGTCGGAGAGAGGAATGTATACAGGTGTACAAGCATCTTCGATGAGAGGACTACAGTCCTCTCCATCCACTTCTTGAGCCAAAGCATCCCAACCAGTTGATGAGAAACGAAAAAATCACAGAGATGATATCGCGAATGCTAAGCTGATTCCGAGCATTCTACCTTCTTATCTACCACCTTTGAGTGATGCAATAAACCAAGACAATGTGCCCTGAGATTTTGAATATGAATTGGTCAATGTATACCTTCTAAAGGGGATACGTGTAGTGTGCGTAGACAAGGATAAGATCACAGCGTTGAAGATTAGTGATTTCAACCTCGACGACAAGAAAGTGTATAATATGCTAGCCCCATAAAAGTATCTGACTAGAACCAAGGGAAAGAATTCAAAGATTGTTCCCCAACAATGGACTATGAACCTTGCGCAGTCCACACTGCTTAATGTAATGAAGATTAATCACTTCGGGAGGCATCAAGAAGTGAACGTGTGCATCAAGTTTCTGCTGTCCTGCTATCATGGAGGATACTTATGGTTGAACCGCCACATCACAGTGGATCTGACTTTGATCAATTAGATCATAGGGCTTAGCATGCAAGGCCCTGACCCACATGATTTCTACCTCGGAAAGACCGCAGATCGTGCTCTTTCCCAGAGAATAAAGGATACTTATGGCAATGTAGAGAAGGGCACGCGAGGCTCCAAGGTAGCCTCAATCCAGAGTGACATAGTGCGCCTTGCCTATTAGCTGATCATAGGCAAGATAGTTCGCAAGAACTGATCGACCCAAGTAATTGGATCCATAGTCGACCTCACAGGGAAGTGCGTGGAGGGACTACAAATAAATTGGGCGAAGTACCTCGTAAACCAGCTAGAACTAGATTGCAGGGAAGCGCAGGATCATGGATACGAATTCTAGTTCAGCTGGTTTCTTATTCTGATCACTTTTATCGCATGGGAGATGCCGGAAGGTGCGACCTTCTCGGACACCGATCTATTTGAACCTCTGGCCGTGAAGTTCAGTACATTTTGGTACTCCAGTGACATGAACAATTAGTGGCAATCAAATGCTGTCTTCCACACGTATTATAACCAGTTGAAGTTAGCCATACATGCCATGCCTCGCATAACCCTGAACACACTCCACAGGTTTAGACCCTTGATGAAATTCAACGCGGCCTACCATTTCATCTATATCACAGTGTGCACTGATGAGCGTAAACAACAACTACAGTCATACTACAAATTAATGGAGGATGAATTGGAGGATATTACCAAGGAATGGTCGACAAACCTCCTTGTTCCAGTAGACCCCGCAAATATGTCTGATGTTGACAGCCCTGAAACTGCGCCGGATACAGCCAGACCTAGAAAGATAAATAAGACTGAAGAGGTCTATGATTTAGACAACACATCTGTAAAGACCAAATCCATCTCAGTAGAGAAAGGAGGTGATGGCACAAAAGTTGAACAGAAGAAAGGTGAGGTTACACCGCCAAGAGACAAGGAGGATCCCTCGAAGAAAAGGAAAGTTTCCCCTCCAAAACCTTCTTAAACAAGAAAATGAAAGCAACCAGAACCAAATTCGAGACCACCCTCACCTCAGAAGACTTCAACTTCATCGTCACGACACTGAATGATGCTTTGCTAGAGATAACAAAGAATTAAGAATCTAAGCAGGAGGAGGTATTCAGTTGGATTAAGGATGAGATCTAAGGAGTGAAACAAGCACTATAGTCTAGTCATGTAGTATCCACTGCGCCCCTGACAGTTGGAACACCAGAACTAGGTGATCAGCCCGCTCAATTACACCACATTACTAATACAGTTGAAGCTTGCCTTCGACGAGCATAGGGGGAGACAACACTAGAAACCCAGGATTTAGTGCAAGTACAGAAATACCTTGACGAGCAACAAAGTGCTACAGAAAAGGAAAATCTTGCTCTACAAGCGAAATGGAATGAAGAAAAATAGAGCTACAAAAAATCAAGGAACAATTGCTTTCCAAACAACTTGAAGTTAAGAAAAGGTTCAACATAGAACTTTTCTCTATGACAATCATCAAAGTACAGAATGAGGAATAAGTTTCACAACAGGTGGCACAACTAGAAGAGGTAATACAAAAGCTACAACAACGCATTGCCAACTTAGAGCTCCGCGTAGTACTTGAAACCCCACAGGAGATAAGGAACCAAAGAGAAGCAGTTGCCCGCAGTGCAGTTGATAGACTAAAATCTCTTGCCTTGGAGTGCAAGAAGCTTAGTAACCGCAACGCCCAAACCTATGAAAATATCAGTGAAAATCCAGAATTGCAGACACTGGAGTCACAACTCCAAGAAGCGAATCAGAACGTAGATACATTACAGCCAGAGGTGAAGGCCCTGTCAACTATATAAAGGATGAAGAGATCTCAAGAACAACGCACAACTCAACATCATATCCATATGATTCAAAGAAAAGTGATGGAAGTCACTCAACAACTTCAACCTATGCAAGACAAGGCATGTCTATTGTTTACAGAGGTCAAGAGCTAAGGAGCAGAGCTAGAATAGGTTGTCCTCACAACAGAACAATGCCTAGAAGGGCCAATGAATGATGCCGTGATCCAGAAGTTCACCGAACAAAAGGCCACAACAAAGAAACAAGTTGAAGCAGCTCGAGCCAAGCTCGAGGAATTCAAGGAAAAACTTCTCAGACCTGAGTGACCCAGGACGAGTCACATGTGAGTGTTGGGGGCTTGTTGGTCCTTGACCAAGTTTTGAAAGTTTCTTGGTCATGTTGACCTATTTTGGGACTTCGACAACCTGTCGAAGGAGGAGTGCAAGTCAAAGTAGAGATCACGGGATCTTGGACCCCTTTTTGGGTTTTTGGGAATATGTAATGGGAATGGGATGTTGGCCCATGGGTTTACCCATGTGTAGGCCTATTTTTTAATGTGTATATAGAAGGATAGGAAATATAGAAAGAGGCCGGTGTGCTAGGTGAAAAAGGAATGGATAAGTGCTAGATCTATGTGATCAAAGGATTGTAAGTGCTATGTGCATACTGTGTAAGACTTGTAGGGCTGAGTGCAAGTCCCTATGAGAGACTGTAGAAGGATTTGGACTATAATGCAAGGAAGAAGGATCTAGCGAGTTGCACATATCTTCTGTCCTATGCGGAGTAAGGGTTTTGAGGCTCTGTGCTTGTAACTAATTGATCGAAGACAATAAATAAGAAGAGTTGGTGGACGTAGCCCTAGGGTGGGGGTGAACCATGTAAACCCCGTGTGATGTGATTTGGGCTTTGTCTTGATGTATTTACATATTATATGCGAAATTCTTTGATATGTTTAGATAGATCTATTCATGCTTGGTGCTTATTATATGTGAGAATGTTATATCTGATATAGATATTCATTCTTAGTGCTTGATATGCTCATTCTGATCCATTTGTGTATGCTAAGTGCTTGAATAATGTAGATTAGTGTGAATCCTGCGAAGCTCTATCTTATAAGCGAAGTGGTTATTGACTGTATATTGAGGAACTAACGGTGCTAAGTGATTTATTAATTAGTCTAATCACAGATTTGTGTCCCAGCTAAGGTTGCAGACACTTGAGTCTTGCAACCACCCCTGCCTCTACCTCGGGTGAGACTTCATCTACTTCGTAGGTGTTGCCGAAAGGGCCAGTAGTTAGGGCTTTGTTGGTGTGTTGTTGTAGCGTTGAACCCTGGGTCTACCCCCGTGCCAACACCATGTGAAGGTATTAGTTAAACATTTAGGATGGGAGGACACAATCCCACCATCAGGTTACTATAATTTAAAGGAGAAGCATTGGAGGACCCAGAGAAGCACCTGTTTATATGTGAAAATATCTGGGAAGAAAAATAGATAACATACGAGGATACTAAACTGGAACAATTAGCTATCACATTAAGAGACCGCACACTCGATTGGTACATGAGTTTAGATGCAAAAAGTCTGCTAGGGACAACCAAAATGATTGGAGATATCAAGAAACCGTTGATAAATGAGTTCCAGAAGCCAAGCTCATAGGATCAATACATGAATGAGATGATAGAGATTAGATAGAAACCCGGACAATCTATATGGGATATTTACCAGAGATTCAAACGACTTAAGGGAAAGTTAAAATACGTCATGATATATATGAAGCATAGGCATTTGTTTGTCAATTCAATACTACCACACTAGAAGTATTTGTTACGACAACAAAATTTTCAAAAACAGGTAGAGGCTCTATAGGTAGCCCTACAACTAGAAGAGAACTAATATCAGAAGATAGATCCATCCATAGAGGAGCCGAAGGAGGATCTGAAGAACCTAACGTTCCAACTAAAGAAGAACAAAGGTAAGGACAAAAGAGAAGTTGTTTGGTGTACCACATGTAGGACTGAAGGACATCATAAGAATGAATGTCCAAGATTCGTGTAGTACATGGAAACAAGAATGCAAAAACCATTACCACCAGGAGGACTATGGTACGAGATTTGTAAGAAACAAGGTTATGATGTATAAATACTAGATAGTACCGAAGAGCTCATATTGCAACTTTTTCAAGTCAGTAGGCCATGATGACAAAGATTGCAACACCATGGACCTTATGAGGGAAATAACATCAGATGCATACATGGTGTAGGAAGAAATGATGACCGGGAAAGCCACACATCAGTTTAACCAATTATTATCCTTGTACAACATTGTGCAACTGCAGTACAATCCTGCACAACCACACTATAATACCGCATAGTATAACCAGGAGCCTCAGTATAATGCGCCACGAGGGGATCAAATTGGCTATAGACGTGGAGGAAGAGAAAGAAGAGGCTTTGGAAGAGGTAGAGGACCAATGGTATGCCACAACTGTCAACAACCATGACAATATACAAGAGAATTTCCACTTCCACTAGCAACATGTATGTATGGTCTCACATCAGATCATGAAACGAAAGAATGTCCGACACTATTAGGGAAGATCCAGGAAAAGTGGAATCAAAACAATCATATGTTTAGTGGATCTCAACAGAAGCGAGGGATGAAAGACAGAACATCAACATAGTTATGTGGCGAGGAGATAAAATAGGAAATGACACAGTCATACAAGAGCCAACACAACACCAATGGGTGAACAAGAATGTCGAACCAAGGAAGCAGTTTGATGCACAAAACGAAAATGAGACATTCAAACAAGCCATATTTTTTTTCTTCTGAATCTAGACATTGCATTGACATCAATTGCGCAATATAATAAGGAAGTAATAGAGTATGAGATGCCTCCATCGTTGGATCACACCAAAGAAACACAACCCCTGAGACAAGTAAGTATGATTAAAGGATTTTTGCAATCATGTGTAAAACTACTAAATGATATATCATCTATTAGAATATTACAAAATATACTAGAAAGATGTAGCATAGAGGCATACGTAAATTTAGAGTAGAAAATAGTCGGTCATCTACATACAAGGAGGAGAAGAAGTAGGGAATTCAGGTTGAACACCAACATTGGAGATTTCAACATGGGAGATATTATACTGGATTTAGGATCTGAACTCATTGTATTACCCAAGAAGACATGGAAACTTATGGGATATCCCACATTAGGATATTCATTGGTTCAGTTGAAACTAGAAAATCAACACAGAGTTCTACCAATTGGGAGACTAAAAGGGGTAACACTAGATCTAGATGGAGTGTGCACTAAAGTTGACTTTGAAGTAATAAATATAGTGGAAGACACACCACCTTATCTGACATTACTTGGCTTGGATTGGGAATTTGACAACTAGGCCATAATCAATTTAAAGACGTGGAATATGAACTTCGAGTTAGGAGAATACAGATTCATCGTGCCATTGGACACATCAGAAGGGGAAAGGTTTGTAGAACCTACCTTCTTAGACCTGGAGGAAATTAACCAGTTGTGCAGGACAACGATGTAATAAGAATACTATGTGAATTCGACTGTAGATGGTATACTCAGTTGGAGAAGCATCACCTCATGTGTGTCAGACTTAGATATGGTCTTAGAAAATTGGTAGTAGAGGTTACACAAAGTCTTGACAAGAATATGCACAAGAATAGACCGCGCAGTAAGATGGGTAGATACAAATATAAGGGAACCTCCCAGCTTCCATGGGGTGAATGAATTAGAAGTATTCTTAACATGGTACAAAGATGAAGTATTAGAGAATACAAGGCTCTTAACTCTGGACATAGAACTCAAGGAAACACCTGGAGGATGGTGGGGTGTGCACAAAGAAATAGTCAAGAACTGGTACCACTGTAAGCGGTTACTGCGCATCAGATTTGGGGTAGAACATGGGAGAAACCAATTGCAGAAATATGATGGACAAGGGACTCCAACAACACACTTGGAGAAGTGAAAAACACTCTGGAGGATGACACCACCAGAGAAATGGTCTCATCATTTTTTCACACATTAGAAGGCATCCCAACAAACTGGTATATAGACTAGGAACTACACAGAGGAACTGCAAGCTAGACAACATTGCAGTAGAACATTATAGTCACTTTCTAATTTGAGCATGAGAACCCCAACATAGACGTTTCACTTAAACAAATCAGAGGGGTGATATTCATTAAAGAACTGGAAGCTGAACTCATAACAGAGGAGAAACAACAAAACATAGAAATAGTAAAAGAACTATTGTCATGCTACCACGTGCAGGAAGAAGCACCAGATGACGATGACCTGCGCAATATTAAGATTGAGGAAGTTGAAGGTGAAAGAGAAGTGGAAGGTCCACCTCTGGAATCAGAAGTAATTTGTATGCCGATCAAGGTCAAGAAAGTCAACATTGGGACAGTTGAGAACCCAAAATGGCTAGCATTCGAGACTACTGGGATGATAAAACAATGGAAAGCATAACATAGTTACTGCACGAGTACAACGACCTGTTCCCAACAACGTTCACAGAAATAAAAGGAGTAGCAGGAGAGCTAGGAGAAATGAAGATAGCACTCAAAGCTGAGGCAAGATCGATTAGACAACGACCATATAGAATAAATCCGATCTATAAGAAAAAAATTCAAAGTTGAGATCGATAGGATGTTAGAGGATCGAATCATAGAACCTGTAGAAGAGTTTGAATCCATAAGCCCGATGGTAGTTCAGGAGAAGAAACAAGGAGGGGGGATAATAATATGGGTTGACTTAAGGAAGTTTAATGATCTGTTCCTACATGACCCGTTCCCTACTCCGTTCACAGATGAAGTATTGGAGAATGTAGGAGGACATGAAGCTTATTCATTCACCGACGAATTCTCAGGATACCATCAGATGAAGATAACACCCGAAGACAGATACAAGACCACTTTTGCCACATAATGGGGATCCTACCAGTATACAGTCATGCCATTTGGATTGAATAATGCACCAACATTATTCTCTAGAGTAGTCATAAATGAATTCAAAGAGTTCATCCACCAGTTTCTAGAGGTATATCTGGACGATTGGACAATCTATAGTCTTTTGAAATACCATGTAGGGGTGTTGAGGATGATGATAGAAAGATGAAGGTAGTCTCAGATATCCTTAAACATCAAGAAGTACATCTTTGGAACAACTTTTGGGATACTATTGGGCCATATAGTATGCAAGCAAGGCTTGCTAGTAGATCCTGCCAAGATTGCAGTAATTGTTAACCTGCCACCACCAAGAACAGTTTGCCAATTGAAAGTGACATTGGGACACATGAGATACTATAGGAAATTTATAAAGGGGTATGCGTAGATCACTGCGCCAATGGAGAAATTTATAAGGAAAGACACAAAGTTTCAATCAAATGAGAATTGTCAGTGTGGATTGGACACCCTGAAAGAGAAGATGGTAACCACACCAATACTGGTATTTCCCGATTGGGAAAAGACATTCCATGTACATGTAGATGCATTGGCCATAACACTTGAAGATATTCTGGCGTAGCCAGGAGAAGGAGAATTGGACCATCTGATAGAATTTGCTAGCAAAAAATTTTCAAAATCGTAGAAAAAATACAATACCACAGAGAGAGAAAGATTAGCTATGGTCTACACGCTTCATAAGTTCATACATTACTTACTGGGAAAAAATTTCAAGATGTTCACAGACCATTTAACGCTCAAATACCTCGTCAACAAGACAGTGTTGGGGGGGGATAATTTTTTGATGGCTATTATTGTTCCAGGAATTTGACTTTGAAGTGATAGTCAAACCAGGAAAGTTGAACATAGGACCTGATCACCTGTCGAGGATCACTAATGGGGAGGAACCTGCGAATATAAAGGACAAATTTCCTGATGCACAATTATTTTCAGTTTATATAGTCGATGAATAATTCATAGACATCATCCAGTACTTGAGTATAGGGACTGTGCCACAAGAATTCAACACCGCGCAGAAGAAAAATCTAGTAGTCAAGGCTACCGACTATCAATTGATTGCAGAACACTTAGACAAACTGGATGCAGATAGCATCTTGAGAAGATGTGTGCTAGAACATGAAAGACCTAGGATCTTAGTAGAAGCCCATGAGGGATTAGCAGGAGGAAATTATGTAGGAAAAGCTACTTCACAGAAGGTATTGCGTGCAGGACTATGGTGGTCGACTGTTCACAGAGACTCAAAGGAATACTGTCAGAAATGAGATGTATGTCAAAGGGCTGGGAAACCAAATTGAACGAACGAGATACCCCTTAGACCGCAATTAATCTTGCAAGTATTTGACAACTGGGCAGTAGATTTTGTGGGACCAATTAACCCACCAACAAAAAGGTCAAGAGCACGGTACATTATTACTGCGACAAAATACCTGACAATATGGGCAGAAGCAACACTAGTAAAATATTGTAGCGTAGAGACAACAACACACTTCTTGTTTGAGCACGTGATCACTAGATTTGGATGCCCAAGGATTTTGAAGAGTGACCAAGGAACTTACTTCATTAACAAGACTATTAAAGCTATGACGAAAGATTTTTAAGTTTATCATCAAAAGAGTACACTGTATCATCCTCAAGAAAATGGATCAGTGGAAGCCTTTAATAAGATCCTGGAAAATGCACTGACAAATATCTACAACATTAATAGGGACGATTGGGACTTGATGATACCAACAATACTTTGGCATACACGACCACATGAAAAAATTTAACAGGGGAGACACCATTCAGATTGGTGTATGGATAGGAAGCAGTGATGCCATTATAATTTTGGGTCCCTAGTCTACGCATAGAAACAATTACAAACATGACAGAGCAAGGCGCAATACATGAAAGGATAAATCAACTGATGATCATGGAGGAAGACAAGATTCTAGCAAGGTTTCACCAAGAAGTCCAGAAATCAAGGGATAAAGCTTGGCATGACAGACATATCAAGAGGAAATATTTCAAGGAACGAGACTTAGTCTTGGTGTATGACATTAAATCCCTTCAGCACCCAGGAAAACTAAAAATACATTGGTTAGGACCATACGAAGTAAATACTGTCACAGATGGGGGAGCTATACATTTGAAGTATTTAGGAGGAACATAACTCAAAGGGATGATCAATGGGAGTCGACTGAAGATGTATAGGGACATTCGACCTCCTAGCACTTCAANTCAAAAAAAGGGGGGGGGGTTACTGTGCCAGACATAAAAAGATAGAAACATAGGTGTAGTGCGCCGAAAAGAGAATGAGCATGTGCACTCAGAAACACTAGCACAATGGATAAAGGACCAATGATCACTAAAAAGAGGAAACAACGGGAATGTCGGGTACGAAAAATAGTTTCCAATGGACGATGACTATCAAAATTGAATGCCAAGAATGATTGATGAGACACCACATTAATTGTGCAAACTGGAAACAACAAGGGAATTTAATGGAAAGCATGCGGGAAGTGCTAGTTCAGTTAAAAAAAAATTTGGGTAACGTCTTAGAGAAGCTTCACATGATTCTGATATAAAGCCAACACTCAAGGATCACAAAGGTTATTGTTAAATTAGGACGAGCACAGAGAAATAGAGTATACAGAACAGAGAGAGAATTTGCAAAGGTTACAGAGCCCACTAAGCTCGGCAGAAAACATCCTTACCACCATGACACCACCCAAACTGGGAGAGCTGAGCCAGACTTGTAGATGACCTCGAGGAAACATTAGAGCACCACTGCAGCCACAAGGAAGCGAACAACAATCACCTCAGCCTGCAGAAGTCGTCAATGTGGATGAAATCCTGTCACTCGATATGACACCAGCAAGCCCCACACCAATCATGGAGGAAAACCAACGGATAACACCAGTGGGCATGGACATTGATGTGTCAGAAGTGGAATAGGGCCAACAGGATGAGGATGGTCCCAAACCAGGCAGAAACGACCGCACCAGAAAGGTCACAGATAACCATGCCAGGACAACCATAGGAAGGCATAGTGGAAGATGTCATCGACCGAGAAAAGGAATATGAAGACAAGAGAACAATGGAGGATGGAAGCTCAAGTCAGCCACCACAACGCGAGGGAAAACAACCAGTAGCATGATCATTGCGCAAGAAGGAAACCTCAACCATAGTCTTGCCGTGCATTCCAAATGGGTTGCATGTCGCGGGTAACCTGTTAGGCCACATGGAGAAATTGTAGTACTCAGACCATGATGTGACAGAGACAAACAAGTTTCCAAAGTTTTCCAAGAACGTTTACCTAGAAACTGTTGGTATAGGACCCTTTGGCAAACCAATTAACCAAGCAAGCCAGTGGGCAACTGGACTATCCAAAACTAGGATTCTAGGCTTATTAGACATCACGCACTTTGGGAGGGGACGAGACAAAAACAAATGTGTCAAACAATTGATGGAAGTTACCCATGAAGGATACCTTTGGCTGGAATAGGGCGTCTTAATAGACGTGGAGCTCATTGGTTACATCACAAGGATACCAACACAGAGGGAGACACCCACATAGTTTCTTGATGACAAGACAAAGGAGAAGGAATTGGCCGAGGAAATGAAGAAGAAGTATGGTTCAGAAAGGGGGTCACGCAAAATCATAATCAATCATACTAGTGATGTCGTGACAAATATGGCCAAAAACATCATGGCGTGCAAATTACTCAGGAAATGCCACAAGGAGGAAGTCTCTATCGGGGTTGACACAACTGCAACACAATGTGCGAAGGGAACCAAACTTAGCTGGGCCCCGTACTTGTTGAATCTATTCTTGGAAGATTGCGAGGATGCGTAGGACTTGGGGATAAAATTTCACTATTCGTGGCTACTCGTCCTGATCACCTTGGTCGAATGGAAGGAGCCTAAGTATTCATTTTTCGCCATGAGATCCAATCCTTGCCATGTAGTGTGATACCTATCGATGGGGAGAAATCAAGACCCCAAGAAAAAAAGGGCGAATGCAGCCATGTTCGAAGGATATTACAATGACTTGCAGGAAAGCATCGCCAACACTTGAAGGATTACACCAGAGCTGGTCATGCAATATCAGGGTATAGCCAACTTTAGAGCGACCAGGCATGCAATGTGGATCCAAGTACAGAAGGATCCCGACAACCAATGGCTACAACTGCGGAATTACATCAAGGAAGAGGACGTAGAAATGGCCATCAAGGATTGTAACGATGACTAGAGGATTCCAATCCTTAATCAATATATGTCCACAGATAAGGAGACGGAGGAAGGGCAGGAAAAAACACCTATAGAAGACAAAAAAAATCCGAAGAAGCCAAGGACCAGTCAGAACAAGGCACAACATAAGCAAGGGGGTGTGTCCAAGAAAGGTACCCAGGAAGGGAAGAAGAACAACACCTAGGTGCCACAAGAACAATAGAAATAGACCAAGACAACACAAGGAACCACATCAAGTGCTACTTAGTAGGATCAAGGCCAAACCAAGAGGCCAGTTATACAAACAAAGGATGCATGCAAGAAAGCTAAGGTGCAAAGGATGCCACCAGATTATACCATCACAGAATACAATGCGGACCTTGTGGCCCAAATGGTCCAGGATCGAACAACAAAGGATTCTGAAGATGCCCAGCTTTAGAGGGACATGATTCAGGAGGAGCTGGAAGACATGAGACATATCCTCTAGCATCTCAGAGAAACACAGAGGGCTGATAGAGGCATAGAAATAGTCCCATCATCATCCCAAACATGAGTCGAGGTTGGATCAAGCGAGCAAGATAGGATCTAGATGACAACACAACCGAGCTCAATGTTTCACATTACACCCATCATGTTGTGGATGGATGAAATTATGGGTCAGACACCCTTGAAGGATTTGGCCCAAATACAATTGGTAATGACACAGATACCAACCAAGGCCTTGTATAAACTGCAAGTTAGTATCGCGCATGAGGTACAGTCGCATGCACGAACAAACGCAGTGGAATTACAAGAAACAAAGGACAGTTGAGATGAGTTGGAATTGGTACTCGAGCAGGTCAAGCTTGAGACCAAAGAGGAGAAGGACCACACGGATAGGCTGGAGCATGAATTGGCTATAGCATATGAGAAAGTTCCAAAGAGCACGCAGACAACATAGCTCAAAGAGATGCAAAAGATTGATCAGATTGTGAAGACAATCAATCAATATAGGTAGGAGATCGAGCACCTTTGGGAACAACTCATACCTACCACCTTGCCGGAGGTGAAGGAGCAGAGGAAGCAGGAAGAAACAGTGAAGATAGAGGAGATAGAGTGACAAGTTCGTGCAATGGCCAACTTGTTTGAGAAGGCAACACATCTATGGATGAAGCTGGAAGAGGCTCAACATGTCCAACAATGGGTCCAGGAAGGAGAAAGGATAAGCACAACTATCCAAGACCTCAAGCAGAGGCAGAAGACAATGTCGATCACTGAGCGCATCAAAGGAGCGCAAGAGATGAAGAAGCTGCATGCAGAACTCATAGCCGCGTATACACAGAAGAAGGAGCGCCAAGCTCAAATGGAACTGATCCAAGAGAAGGCAGTCGAGGTCATTGCAAAGGTATAATACGCAAAGAAGAACATGGCACAAACTAAGGTAGAGTGCGCATAGATGATCAACAATGAGATTACAATGCAGGTATTGGGCGCACTCAGGGAGAAGACCGCGTAGGCTCAAACGCAAGAAAAGGAACTCACAGAGAATTTCCAGGCTCTCGTAGGAGAGATCGAAGAAGCACATAAGGTTTAGGTGGCTCGAGATGAGCCACATGTTAGTGTTGGGGGCATGCTGGATGCAAGCCTAACCAGGAAGAAAGGCTATTTTTGGAGGAAAAGCATGCAAAAGAAAGCTGGAAGGAAAAGAATCACGTGCAAGAGAAGCAGGCGAAGTGCGCATGCAAGGAAGACCTAATGACACTAGGGTTAGGGATTTTTTAATGCATTGTAATGGATGGTGAGCCAAAGATATAAATAAGTAGTAATTAAGAAATAAGAGGGCAGATAGAGAGGAAATCCAAAGGGAGACAGGAAGAGAAAGAGTTGTAAGAATTGTATGAGTCATTAAACACTATTAAATTTGAATGTTTTTGTGACGAAGTAGAGACGAATTTTCGTCGGCATAGAGTCATTTTTGCAACCAAGATGAATTTTTTTTCGTCGGAATACATTCGTCGGTCTAGCGGCCACACATGGATCTTCAACAGTCTAGCGACCGGGAAAAGAAGCCTATTCAGAATAGGGAAAAGTTCGGCTAGTGACGAATGTTAGTCGGTAGAACGACTAATATTAGTCGCAAGAGTGACCAAGACAACCGTAGAAAACTTAGTCAATAAACCACTATGAGTCGGTAGAACGACTAATAGGTTGGTCTCTCTAGTGGCTAACAGGTTGGTGTTTGCGACCAATTGGCAATACTAGCGACGAACATGTTAGTCACTCGACTGACTAAAAGGTTGGTCGCTCTAGCGACTAACAGGTTGGTGTTTGTGACCAATTGGAAATACTAGCGACGAACATGTTAGTCACTAGACCGACTAACAGGTTGGTCTCTCTAGCGACTAACAGGTTGGTGTTTGCGACCAATTGACAATACTAGCAACGAACATGTTAGTCGCTAAAGCAACCAATGTTGTGGTTTTTAAAAAAAAAAATTATGCTATTCAACACAGGATCTTAACTAAATTTGATAACAGGTATTTAAGTGTGTCTAATCATGATGGTCATGT
>SNQJ01S0004225.1:267411-295669 GCA_010110895.2 Picea sitchensis
CGGGCTTCAACAACAGGTCGAACAGGAAGTCTCAGAGCACTGTAGTTGCAGTTCATCACCTTCACAAAATCAATCCCCATCAATTCTCTCACCCAGAGAATTGCTCACAAGCCTGACAAACTGCCTCTTCAATATCCCACGGGCCTGAAAACCCGCCTCTTCAATATCCCACGGGCCTGACAACTTGCCTCTTCAATATCCCACATGCATGACAACCCGCTTCTTCAGTCCATCTCCCAAGATAACCAGATACTCTGACACAAAAATGGCTATGGATACAAGTTCAGGTACAGTCATGAAGATACAAAGGATAGCTCAATGGTGTGTGAATACTCATGGATGATTGACTGGATGATTGTATGATGGAAGGAATGATGGGAAGAAATGGAAAAGATCATCGGAAATGAACTAAGTCCCAAAAATATGTATGCATGTCCCCAACTTGACACTTGTCATGTTGGGAGCTACTTTGGCCCACTTGTCCCCAACTTTAGAACTTAGGATAAAACAATTATCCATACTTTATGATTTAATAAATATTAATATAATATTCCTTTTTGGCTTAAGCTCCCTAGCTTATCCCTTTTCCTTAACTTTTAGGCCCCTCCCTTTCCATAACCAGTGGAGTTTAGTCCCCCATATCTTTTATTGTGGTCGATCTACGTGAAATGATGTATTTTATATTAATAATGAGACATATATACAAAAATAGGTGCACTGGCCTTTAACATCTAGGCTCTCCGGCCTAATCAAAACATAAGTATCCTAGCTTATAATAACTGGCTCACCAGCTTATAAAATATAGCATATACATAAAGGCTCGCTGGCCTCACAGTCGCACGCACTTAAGATGTTGTGTGTGGTATCCTAGAATGTGCACACTTCATCATTTTACTGCGCAGTACAAGTGTGCACTATGCCATGAAAGGTGCATACAAAAATAATACCAAACAACTCATCAACTTAAGTAAATTTTCATTTACATTACAATTGGGTTCGACCTAGGGATATTACAATCCCCTCCCCTTATTTTATGCACTGTCCCCAGTGCATCATGTACCCATATACAAAAAAATTCAAAAATCCTCAAAAATATGCGGGTATTCTTCCCGCATTGCATCCTCGTACTCCCAAGCAGCGTCCTCAAGACCGTACTAGGTCCATTGGACCTTTACAAGCCCCATGACTCGATTCCGGAGTTGTTTGATTTTCCGGTCCAGAATGCGCACCGGATGCACTTGGAAAGAACCTTCTTGCTCCACCTTCCACTTCAATCATATGTGACTGATACTTTTCTTGCTTGTTTTCCAGGGCTGCATAGATCCTTGGAACATTTCTGCCCATGTCCTCCACTGTTTCATCTTGTTGTACATTGTGAACAATCCTTCCTTTTTCACCTCTGTGAGGAAAATCTCTGAACATATTATCCCCTTTACAAACCCAACATTGAATAGGTGGTTGCCTTGGCCTTTGACCCCCTATTTCAATCGCTCTGGACTCTCTAGGAGTTGGTTGTCCCTGAGGATTATTTTTGAAGAATGGTGGATTATTTCTTTTAATGTGGATATTTTCCATATTAAACACTTCTAACTTTTAACCTGGCTCTGATACCATATTTTAACTTCCATGACCATCCATGTCGGGACATGCTATGCTAGAGAACTCTTACTGTTCTCTCTACGGAACATACTGTGACATACCCAGCAACCAACTGAGCTATGCCACATAAATTTTTCGAATTGCATGCAATTAAAACATATGCACACAGAAATATTGTGGAAACATATATATAAAACATAAACATACAAATACATCTTTAAAATGAACGGATTCACACTGAAATAACAATAAACATATACATGCAACATATACAACAAATACCCATAAAAATAAACACAGTTATAACTGCACATATGATAATCCATAAAAATAAGCACGTAAATAACAATGCAGGATGTAAAGTTATCACACAATTGACACTTATCTTTATAAGAATGTTGCCAACTGCGTGAATAAATTCCACGAACCTCCCAGACTTAGACCACACTGTTCATCACTCTCAACAGTGAGTCACCCCCGAGCTAGGACTAAACTCCACCCAGGTAAAGGGATTCCTAACCAAGCTAAAGGCTCATAGACAACAAGAAAGACTCCATCTCAGGTGCCAACTCAAACTAACAACCTACAGTCCCTCATTCCCCACATGCCTATCCCACCCAGGAAGTGTTCCCCTTCTCTGCTCAATAGTCATTCGGTTGCCCCACTTCCTTTCCGAGCTTCAACAACAGGTCAGACAGGAAGTCTCATAGCACTGTAGCTGCATTTCATCACCTTCAACCAATCAATTCCCAACAATTCTCTCACCTAGAGAGAAATTGTTCATGGGCCTCACAACCCACCTCTTCAATATCCCATGAGCCTGACAACCTGCTTCTTTAGTCCAGCTCCCAAGCTAACCATCTACACCAACACACAAATGGCTATGGATACAGGTTCAGGTACAATCATGAAGATACGAAAGATAGCTCAATGGGTGTGTGCATGCCCATGGATGATTGACTAGATGACTGTATAATGGAATGAATGATGGGAAAAAATGGAAAAGATGATCGAAAATGAACTAAGTCCCAACAATATGTATGCATGTCCCCAACTTGACACTTGTCATGTTGGGAGCTACTTTGGCCCACTTGTCCCCAACTTTAGAACTTAGGATAAAATAATTATCCATACTTTATGATTTAAGAAATATTAATATAATGTTCCTTTTTGGCTTAAGTTCCCTAGCTTAGCCCTTTTCCTTAACTTTTAGGCCCCTCCCTTTCCCTAACCAATGGATTTTATTTCCCCGTCTCTTTTATCGTGGTCGGTCTGCGTGCATTGATGTATTTTATATTAATGATGAGACATATATACAAAAATAGGCGTACTGGAATTTAACATCTAGAATCTCTGGCCTAATCCAAACATAAGCACCCTAGATTATAATAACTGGCTCACTAGCCTATAAAACACAACATATACACAAAGGCTCCCTAGCCTCAATATCACGCACACTCAAATTGTTGTGCACAATATCTAGGAATGTGCACACTTCATCATTTTACTGTGCCGTACAAGAGCACACTATGCCATGAAAGGTGCATACAAAAATGATATCAAACATTAACTCACCAACTTAAGTACAATTTCATTTACATTACAATTGGGTTTGGCCTAGGGATATTACAATCCCCTCCCCTTATTTATGCACAGTCCTTAGTGCATCATGTACCCATATACAACAAAATTTCAAAAATCCTCAAAAAGATGCGGGTATTCTTACTGCATTGCATCCTCATGCTCCCAAGTAGCGTCCTTAGGACCGTATTAGGTCCATTGGACCTTTACAATCCCTATGGCTCGATTCCGGAGCTTTTTGATTTTTCGGTCCAGAATGCGCACTGGATGCACTTGGAAAGCACCTTCTTGCTCCACCTGAATCACATTCCAATAAATAACATGATTAACATCAGGTATATATTTATTTAGCAATGATACATGGAATACATTATGAACAGACATAGATGCAGGCAATTCAATGATACAAGCAAATGGACCAATCCTCTCTAGGATTTCAAACGGCCCACAATAGCGAGCTGCCAACTTTGAACAATTTGCCAACTTCAGGGAACTTCTGTTGGCCCTCACTTTCAAGAATACATGATCACCCACTTTAAATTCCCTATGATTTCTGCCCTTATCAACATAGCTTTTTTGCATGTCTTGGGCAGCCTTTAAATTTTGCTTAATTTTTATCATTTTCTCCTCCATTTCCCTGAGAAAATCTGGCCCAACCACTGCTGTGTCTACTGGGTTATCCCAGCTTACTGGTGTGTTGTACTTTCTTCCATAAAGTTGTTACACATCAAAATCACTCATTATGATGATGGCCTAGTGTCGTCATTACCAATGTTGCAAGTGTTGCAGTTTGGACGCAAGTGTCGCAAATATCATACCATTACCTTGCCTATGTTGTGTCTCAGACAACATTATCAAGAACACTTACAAGAGACCTCCAAAGACTAGTTTTGAAGAGGAGAATTCATTTGAAAAAGAGTACAAGTATTTTTCCATGGAGAAACCCACTCAAAAATCATTTTTGGAAGGCAACGCTCACCTATACACTGTCAGGGATCGCCGGTGCTCTGTACCCTCTTTTGGGGGAGAATTGCAATGCTCAGTTCCCCATTCAGAGGGAGCGCTACCCTTTTTGAGCGAATTTTGGACTGTTGAGAAAAATCAAGGTGGAATCCCCTTAATCTCTGAAGGTGGTTGGATTTGAATCTGAGGTCAAGCCTTGATCTTAGGGAAGATCCACAACCGAAGGAGAAGAATCCTCAACTTATCCCAAGAATCTCTTAAGTGGTTAGGCCTCTCCAAGCCTATATAAGGATTCCTTCTCATGGTGAAAGGGAGATGGAGACATTGTGAAGCATCAAACTTATGATCTCATAAGCGAGATATCATTGAAGCATAAACTTTCTGTGTGTTGATTATTTGAGCAAGGGTATGGACAAAGAGAGCTTGGTGAAGTTGTTGCACCTACATCCATGGCTGTAAGCATCTCACTTTGTTTTCATTGATATTAATCTGCTTGGCCTGTTTCCCTTAAATTTTGTGTACGTTTCATGAACTTGTTTCTTTCATAGATCCATTATGAAGCTAATCATGGTAGAGTAGGAAGTATTGTTGTTGTTTCTCATTGTATTGAAGGACCTTCTGAAGAACTTAGAGATCAAGATAAACCTAGATCGAGCAAGGACAAATGTCAGTAAAAAGGTATTTACCCTTCCTCCTTCTTCTTTGAATAGTTTAGATTCATGAAAAGGAAAGTCAGTGTCCACAATAACACTTTTTTGTCTTGGTCATAGGGGTCTAGTATCCAAGAGGAAATCCACTTGTCTACAGGGGGATTCTCCTATAACATAAATTGGCAACTCCACTCGGAGGAACTTTGATTTTTGATTCATTTCCTAGGTCTCATTTTGGCCTTTGATCATTCTTTGACCTTCTCCATACAGTGTCTCTGATTCTTATATATGTTGATTGGCCCTTTATTTCATCCTATCCACTTTTATTGTCTGAGTTTGGTTGAGTTTTTTTATTTTCTAGGCATTTTTCTGAACTTTAAGAGGCTAGCGCTCCCTTTCCCTTGCTACTAGAGTGTTGGCGCTCCCTATTGGTCTTACACAGAGCATTGTAATGCTATAGTGCCCTTGACACTAGAGCGTTGTAACTCTTTGGTGCCCTTGACACCAGAGCGTTGCCCCTTTTCTGTTAAGAATCTTCCAAGGGTTCAATCTTTGAGTTTATTTTCTTTCTATTGGCACTGACTTAGAGTCCTTACAACCTAAGTACATCTTTGTCTTGGCCTTCAACATTTTGCTTTCTGAGAATTGATCACCTTTTGTTTGGAATTTTGATGTTTTTCCTTACTTTGAAGTCACTCTTTGTCTTTGACGATTTAGAGTCAACTTATTGTTTTCCTCTCATTTATCTGAATGAGTGAAATATTTTGTGAGGAAATTCAAAGGTCTATGCACCATTCCATTTGATATTTGAGGTCATCTTGTCTAACCCTTTTTCCTTCTTTTTGAGTTTTTGGTTTTCTTTTTGCAAGTTTTGTTATCTTTGTCTTTCTTGTTTAATCATGATGAGAGTGCGTTTTTGTTTGTGTGAAGATTGGTTCTGATTGTCTGAATCTCATTGATATTAAATTCTAAATGACATAGGAATCTTTACATCAGATTGATTATCATTCACACATAAAGCAAACATATACATTTTTTATGATTGTTTTTGGATATTAGAACAGAATTCTATGAAATTTTTAGCATTATACTGGATTTGATTGAGAAACAATTGATGGAGGATACTGCATATTAGTGTTTGACAGTGAAAAGAACATTTTTCTCCTTCCCTTAAATAGGCATTCATTGAAATAAAAGGTTGTTTATCATTTCTTATGCATTTTTGGGGAATTGAGTCATAATACCATATGTTTCACTTTCATACACCCTTGAGTAAAGAACAACTGCAAAATTAACACTAATTAAATTTATCTAGAACATTTTGTTTTTAGAATCTTCCACCAACATTAGACTAGGATTATCACTTTGGATTAGGTTGTGAGTACAAATATCCAAAGTATTCAAAGCAAACATTAACATCTTGCGTTAAGGAGAGAAAATCCAATTGTCGTATAGGCTTTCTGGGATCCCCCTCTCACAAAGGGGTTATGAACAAGGTCACATTTGGGAGAGTTACGGAGATTATCCCTCCGTGGTTCAACCGTTTGTAGTGGTCAGATCGTATATTGAGGGTTCTTCTTGAGGTTCAGCTAGTTTCATTTGGTCTTGGTGCTTCATGAACTCTAAATCCGTTCGGGGTCCTCTAGAGTTCTATCGGTCCACTTGTCCTCTAAAGGATTTTGGACTTGTTATCCTGCTCATACATTCAGATTGGACTATCGAATGTACCCACCCAGGGGATGACTGCGAGTTGGTGTCCTTAGTAGCCATAATCTTTAGGTACTTACACGAGGTGACGGTGATGGGAAGTCTTCGTTGTACCTGGAACAAATGGTGGTTAAACTCACTCGGGCTCCTTGGAGGATAAATCCACAATTATTGCGTGGAATCTTGCACCAAGGCGCAAGTCCATTAAGCAGGTCTCCATCGTAACTGTTCCACCATAACCTAGACCCTTCTTGACTTGGTCACGCGACGTTGGATTTCATCACCAACTAGTACGATCATCGGAAGAAGGTTTTGTTTGCTTGGTTTGATTCCTAGATTTGATTAGTGCATGATGTTTCATTTTTGTTAGTTGGCCATAGATTTTTTCAGTCAAATTTTCTCTGCCAACATCGACCCTCCATGTCATTCGCGTAGGGTATAGGGACTTCCCCCAGAAAATATGGAAGATTCTATCCCTTTACCCCCTCATTCTACAAAGGGCTCTCGTCAACAGAGCAAGGTCCACGACATTATAACCTCAAAGGAGGAAGTTTCCACCTCTTTAGAAATTTTTTGAATTGTTTTAAATTTTATGGAGGCTTTTCGCATTCCTGTGGGATATGAAAGGTATTTTCTCCAGCTGAATTCAGCCAGAGAACTTGTTGTCATTGATCCTTCTGACATTTCGACCGGGTCTCATTCGGGCCCTCAAGTCGGAGACCCCTTTTGAACTACTAACATAGTTCGAAGCTCACCTCGCATGGTGCGAGACCTTTACGTATTAGGAATAGGTGTTTATATACCTATTATATTCCAAATACCCAAAACATCTGTTACCTACACCATACCTTTAGATCATTTTACTAGTACAACCGTTATTTCAACCACACCGTCCATTGGTCCGAACATGCAGTCTGTTGGTCCAAGTTCCACTATTTCTCTCCAGATGGCCCATTCTACGATGGTCCCTCACATTACAACTATTCCCACCGGTAATGTGGTGGTTATCCAAGCTCCCATTGGTACACCACTATCATATAGGCCTTCTTCGTCACTTCCCCTTGGGTATAGAGCACTGAATTCTTCAGTTGTCAACACTACGCAAGTTATACCCAAAAGTTTTATACCTATACAACAACCCAGAGGGACTGGTCTTGGTGGCTATAATCCATTAAGCGACATCGGTCAATCGTTTACGTATGGTTTCCAAATTCTAGGGACTCAACCTCATGTTGGGGGGAAACCCCCTTTCAAAGGGCAACCTCCGTTTGGAGGGAAACCTCGTGCTGGGGGGAAACCTCCTTTCGGAGGGAAACCTTCGTTTGGGGGGAAACCTCCTTTCAGAGGGAAACCTCATGCTGGGAAGCAGCCTCAAACTGGAGCCCATCATCAACCTTATGGACATAATGTGTCTACAACGCCCAATCCGTGGAACATCCCTTTCCCAGGAAACCCACAATTTTTTGGGGGAAATAATCCTTAAGGTATACAACAACCTCATCTTGCTCAAGGTTCTAATCTATATCCTCCTTATGGACAAAATGTTTACCCCCCTTATGGTAAAACACCAAATCCAACTTATAATCCTCAAAACCCATCTAGTTATCCTCCACTTGCACATGTTTCTCAAACCTCCTCGAATCCTGTTTACTCTAGTCAACAACAACCCTATGCAGAAGGACCCACTGGTTACAATTATCCACCTAACCCAGTTTACGGTCCTACTGGTGTCCCTATGCCACACCAGTATCACCCACAGGTTAACCGACAACTACCATTTCTTACTACTCTGTATCTCCCAAACTTGTCTCAGTTAACCAATGATCCTATACTGCATTATCCTTTCTGTCCAGTGATTCCAGCTAAAATCCCTTCTGATATTCCCAAATTTGACGATAAACCTGGAGAAGAGCCAAATAACCATGCGATGACTTTCCATTTGTGGTGTTCATCAAACTCATTAATAGACGATTCTATATGTTTACTTTCAGCGAACACTTACGGGCTCAACAACCAAGTGGTATATTGAACTTCCATGTGGTTCTTTGAAATACTTCAAATCCCTTGCCATGTCCTTTCTCACACACTTTCAACTACCCATTCGATACGATATGGGTACCAAACTCTTGACCTCCCTTCGTCAGAGTAACTCCGTGCATATCTTTGATCATATTCATGAGTGGAGATGATGGTGAAGGTTGATCAAAGTGATAATTCCTGACCAATTATTGGCAGAATGGCTTACCAAATCACTTTTACCCCCGATTGCTCGTGACGTTGCTATGGGTGGCATAGTTACCGAAGAAGAAGCCATTTCCAGGGCCCAATACTTAGATTTGGTTTATTCACAGTCTGGTACTTTATATGAGTTGATTCCAAATGCTACCTATGCCACTAACGATCCATCCAAACCTTCATCCTCATCGCACGCGGATGGCGTTATTGGTTCCGTCAAAACTCAATCTGCGTCCTAGTCAACTGGAGCTGCACCTCGATCTACTACCACATCCACTCCCAGTTCGATCGCACCCTCCTCTACCTCCTCTCATACCCAAATATCTAAGGTGAATGCAATTTAGTCTGCCCCTTCACAACAATCCAGAGGTAAGAAAAAGACAAAGAACAAAAATAAAAAGAATAATAACAATGAACAACCTAAAGCTCAAAACCCACCACCTGCTAACGAAAATCAACCACAACAGAAACCAAAGTTCCTGTGTCTTATTTGCAGTGATGATCACTACACACCCGAGATTTTCCACATCGTGATGAAGTGGCCAAACTTTGTAAGGGAAATTCCCAACCGGTCGTGCTTACACAACCTTTTCCTCAACAGTCTATGGTTTCTCAAACCCCTCTCCCTGGGGTAGTTTTTCAACATGTTTAATCAGTTTCCTTATTTAAAAATAAATTTTAAATAACAAAAAATAATGATTTCGTATAAATTTATGTTGTATAAAACCTAAAACCTAAATTGAACAAAACCTAAAACGTTTAAACTACGAGAGTACAGGCGAGCTGTTGCTGATTAATAAATAAGAAAGCAAAAAACACGACATTGGAATAAAGAAATCTGATGATTATAGGGAGTACATAGTGCGCACGATTTCAGGAGCATATTCATTGCAGTCAGCCCGACTTATAACATAGTTGCGTTCACGTTATGAAATAAACAAATCACCTCACAACAGCAATCCCTCACGCCATGAGACGTGCGATGTCATTTCCCACGACGTGATCAACCCCGCCTTCGTTCTCTGTATCCTTCAGCTTATATAAGTCCTCAATCCCCACACCAGTTCCTCACACAGTTTCTTCATCGCCTAATTGAGATCTATCGCTCAGTTGCATTATTCACTGATCTGTGAATAGCCAGTCATTATAGGCATGGAAACCCACATCATGTCTTTGCTACAACTAGTGTCGATAGTATTGCTTCTGTTTGGAGGAGCCCTTGCATTGGCGGCGAATGAGAAACTCAGCCCTGTAAAGATTCCATCATCTTTAGTTGCCAACCATGTAACATCCATGCCTAAAAACAAACCAACCGCGCCAGCGAAGAGGATACCGAGGCCAGCGATAGTGTTTCTATCGCCCAGCTACTACGCTCAGAGCTGCCCGAACGCTGAACAAATAATTCATAACAGGGTGCAATATTGGGTAGAGCAGGACTTCACACTTGCTGCCAGCCTTATACGTATGCACTTCCACGACTGCATCGTTCGAGTAAGTTCCCCGTCTCCATCTCTGTAAATAATTTCACTCCTTTGGTTTGGGAAAAATTGGTTTGGTCTTTTCGTTTGGGATCCATATCCAGATGCTTCGAGTTTTGGCTTGGGACCTGTTTTATATGTTTATCGAGGCCATAGATCGGCCATGTATTGTTATAGGATATAAGAGGAATTCCAGATGCATCTTGGACTAATGATCGAAGGAATCGACTAATGCTACTTTTCATTTTTCAAGATAGTATTGAAATAAACAATGGGGACTAACAATTATCTTCAAAACCTAGAAATGCAGGTTTTGGAAGTTTTTTTTTTTTTTTTAGCTTATGTTATGTTTTAATAAATTCACACACATTGTAACATGGTTGTAATAAAATATTACGTTAGTAATGTGTTGTTATTACGTCGAAAGGTGTACATCTATTGACAATGGGCAGATTTAATAGGGGTTTAGTGCTTAATAAGTTTTCTATGGACAAGATTAAATATTGTTGGAATATTCTTAGTAGTCACACAAAATAAATGGCTGTGATTTCAATCATTAACTTCCTAGCTATTATAAAGATATCAGTTTATGTGTTTACTTTTTTACATTTACCTAATTATATTTAAAAGTTACTATGATAGCTGCCACGGCATTTTCATTGCCATTTAAGTTACTATGTTGTACCACGTAAGTGAGTGTATAAATTAAAATAATAACCTGGAAATAAATGAAACCTACGGCGTTTATTTGTTCACGTAAGTGATTAACATAAATTAAAATATTAACACCAAATAAATGAAGCTCAACCGTTTATTTGTTAATCAATAATAAAATTTAATATATTCTTTTAAGGATTCTTTTCATCTTATCAGCCTTTCGGCGTTGATCAGCCACAATTATGTGGCTGTGCTAGTTCATATGTTAATTTGATATGAAGTTTTTTAGGATAGTAAATGATGGAGTGTGTGGTTAAGGTACTCTGTCATGTTAAAGTCATTGGTTAGAAAGCTGTGGAGACAAAAAATTCAATCATATTAAAAGTTAATGTAGCTCAGACCAGATGCGATACCAGTTAATTTTAATTAATTTTAATCGCTTAGATATCCAAAAAACAAAAATAATAATAAAAATCTGTGTCACTGAACTAAAACAGCTTTAGTTTAATGAATTCTCTACTTTATCTTCACAGGGATGCGATGCGTCAATTCTCTTGAATTATCCAGGAAGCGAGAGAGATTCTACAGAAAGCAGTACACTGCGCGGTTTTAATGTCATCGATGACATCAAGCGAGAGCTGGAGACTGCATGCCCTCGAACAGTTTCGTGTGCCGATATCCTGACAACAATTGCACGGGATGCATCGCTTCTGGTATCCATATTTGCTGCTACTCTTTCATTTTCACCCCTTTAAAAATAATCAGTGGAAATACTTTCATGTACAGAGCTCTCCAGCATGAATGGAAGGATCATTTAATTTATTTAATGTGTTACAGTTGGGAGGGCCATTCTGGAGCGTTCCGTTTGGTAGGAAAGACGGTCGCATATCCCTAGCCAGGGAAACATATATCGTTCCACAAGGCCATGAAAATGTGACTACACTGATAGAACTGTTCCAGTCAAAGGGACTCAGTATCCTTGATTTAGTTATTCTTTCAGGTTATGTGCTGTACAGTCTTTGTGAGGAGATCTCCTTGTGCTTTTCTATCTGTTTTGTTTTTTTAATTGATCTGGAACAATTTAAGTAATATGGGAGGGTGTCAGTCCTCTAGGTGTAGGACAGTGATGTAGAACAGTGAAGGAGTGTGTTGTTAAGTCATTTCATGATGTTAAAGTCATTTGTTCGAAACCTGCTAGGAGAAAAAACCAATCATGTTAAGGGTTGATGTGGTGTGGTTCGCGATCCTGAAAGTTCTGGTGATTTTCTCTGATGATTTTGACGAAAATCAAGAACAAACTAGTAAATAAAAAAAATATAAAATTTTATACCTTTAGTTTTTAATCTTCTGCCTGGTTAAAATGAATAATGAATATTATATGCAAAAATAGATTATTCATGCGTATGTTTGGTTTCTCAGGCGCCCACACAATCGGGAGAAGCGTTTGCAGTGTGATACAGGACAGGCTTTACAACTTCAACGGCACCCACAAGCCTGATCCAAGCATGGATCCTATATACGTTACGTACCTGCAAAAGAAGTGCACATATGGATGGAATTGGGGATCAAACTTAGTGAACTTAGATCCCACAACTCCCAATGTTTTGGATGCTGCCTACTACCAAAATCTGCAGAATAAAAAAGGACCATTTGTTACAGACCAACTTCTTTATAGTGACGATAGGACACAATTCCTAATTGACACGCTTGCATCTAATCCAGATCTATTCTACCAGCAATTCAGTGTGTCAATGGTGAACTTAGGAAACGTCCAAGTTCTGACTGGAGATGAAGGAGAAGTTCGTAATAACTGCAATTGGAACAATTAAAGCCTCTATGATGCCATTCAATATATAAATATTAAGTATATCTTGAATAATGTATTTGACGGGTTAGCTATGTGCACGTCCAGCGTACGCAGTTCTGCAGACTGGATTTTGTGTAAACCAATTTTTACCAGAAGATATTTAAATCTTTTTCGCCAAAACTTGGCAAGAATTTATAACCAACTATTCATTTTTGTTCTTCACGTTTTGAAATAATAAGTGTGGTTTTCTCATGGTAAAGTTTCTTGTCAAAGGCACTGCAATCCCGAAAACTATAATCCACACATGCTTTTAAGCTCTTTCTTTACCTCAAAATGATAACATATGGAATATATTGCATGTTATCATAAAGCAAGTTAATTCAATACTTAACCAAATTATTTATAAAAAAAATATATACACAGAAACCCTATCAGAATGGTATTTTTAAATATCCAAGTGTATTCTTAAAAATGTTTTAAGATTAAAAATAAAAATAAAAATAAAACTATCTTAAATAAAATCTAACTATTCATATGCACATTTACCTAATTATGTTTAAAAATCACTGTGTTACCTAGCTGATTGCCCCTTCTTTTTATATTGCATGTGCATATTAATAGTTCGATTTTATATTGTACAGATTAGTTAGATTTTATTTAAGATATTTAAATTTTTATTTTTAAAAATACACTTGGATATTTAAAAATACCATTCTGATAGGGTTTTTGTGTATATTTTTTTCTAAATAATTTGGTTCAGGTATTGAATTAACTTGCTTTATGATTACATGTAATATATTCCATATGTTATCATTTTGAGGTAAAGAAAGAGCTTAAAAATATGTGTGGATTATAGTTGTCGTGTGGTAATTAAAATGGTGTTGATATGAGTACATCAACCACTTTATTAATGTGGTTGTGTTAGTAAATAAAAATGTTGAATAGAGAAGGGATTTCACAATAACTACTAAATGCATGCAAAGAGTGTTGCATTCTGAGTGGTTTATAATCAAATGGTAGTTTGGAGTGTTGGATGTTTTAAATTGCTTCATGAATGACATTTTACGAGTCAAATTCCATCTAATGATCTTTGTGGAAATTGCTAAAGGGATTATCCTATGTATCATGCAATAAGTTAATGACTAGCTTATTTATGCACTATGTAGTAGGTTAATGATTGGCTTACTTCCTTTTGACTTGTTACATGGTGCATAATTTTCTCATTGCCACAACATTCATTAGCCCACTCAAAGATATTTAGATGTGAAGCATTTGTACTAGAGAAGTAAACAATGTTGGATGAATGGAGTGGCAAAAAAATCTTCAAGAAATAATTTGAATGCATGAATGGTTGTGGATTATCACATTCATTGTTCATGAGACTCTTAGTAGGAGAAGATTATCCGTAATTGGCCCTCTAATAAAATAGATATATATTTAAAAATAATAGTGAGGAAAATGTAAGGCCATGTAGCCTTAATTGCTAAGTTGGCAGTCAAACTCTATTGGCTAAGCTTCCTAAAAAAGAAAGGTGTTATAGTACATTAAAGTGTTTGCAATGCCTATTAGGATCTCTCCTTTTCTTAGCTATGACTGTCATCTTCACCATCACTCCTTGCTCTTCCAAAGAGACACCTAACCCAATGAATTTCCTCCTAAACTCATAAGTATATCCTTGCACTCCTTGTACCTATTCTCATGGAAGATACTTCCACTTCATGAGATCCTCCTAAACTCATAAGTATATCCTTGTACGTATTCTAGTGGATGATACTTCCACTTCATGAGATCCTCCTAAACTCATAAGTATCTCCTTGCACTCCTTGTACCTATTTTAGTGGAAGATAATTCCACTTCATGATATTCTTGTGGATGTACGATCATCTTCAAATAGGTAAAGGAAATATGTTGTGTTTCTTGAATTTGATAGAGACCAAAGTAAAATTCCAATTGTTTCAACCATCTATCCAAGACTTCAACATTAGTTTGTCCATCATACATGGGTATTTCAAGTTTTTCTTCCTTTGAAAGGAAGATGGGAATATGAAGAGAAATACTGGCTTTTACTTGAATCATTGCATGTGGGATCTTCCTAGTGTGTCTTGTATTCTTCATGCTCAGTCTCTTTTCTTCCCTATATTTCTTCATCGACAATTGGTCACTAATTCTATCAATGTAGTAATGCTCTGCTCTAGCTAAGAAAATCTGACCTTTGGGTCTTCCTTGTCATTTTTTTCATGAAGACTCCATGCCATTGGTGGTCCTCTACTTCTCTTAGGCCTAGAAACAATGCTTTTACACTACTTTGGTACTGGCCATGGGTGTTTACCATGTAAGTGTTCTCCAAGTCTTAGGAACCTGCTCTAATACCATACGATCCATAAACAGTGGGCCTATGTCCGATCCATTTCTTCAATATGAATCCTTTGTATAATTAATTTGGATCCATAGGTACAGTTATTCATACTTGGGCTCAAAAATTCTGCCACATTCACAATTCACCTTGTTTTTCATATGAGTGTGTACAAAACCCTCATTCCATGGTTTTATGGGTGCTTATACATCTTCTTTAGTAAAATACAAATATATGCCTCCAAAGTTTGATTGCATGATGGAATCATAACATACTTCATATGCAATCATAACAAGGCTAGACATTAAATTTTCCCAGCTAAATCAAAACAAATATCTTTAGTGCTATGCTATATCTCTTTGAAAATCATCTCAACACAATTTTATTGATGAAGATCATATCAACACAGTTTTATTGATGAAAGCATGGATTTGTATTCTTAAAATCCAGAGAAATCATTTGTCAGTTATGCCCTTTGAAAAAGTCGTTGTGTAAGGAGTTCCACTAGAAACAAAACCACCATTGGCACACACTCTTCATCACATGTGATTGAAGGCAACAATTCATCATAATTATGGATGATCTATAGTAGATGTGTTTACCAATACATAGATTGTACCCAAGTTCAGTGGAAGAGAAGGTGTATGGTTCATCCTACAAGATCTGCTGGAAATTCGCATCTAATCAACATATTTAATAACTTATTGCTTCCCATGGAACCAAGTCTCAATAACTTATTGCTTCCCATGGAACCAAGTCTCAATAACTTATTGCTTCCCATGGAACCAAGTCTCAATGCAAAGGAAAGGCAATCCTATCAATTTAGATTATATGTGGGAATACTCATACATAGTGATCTAGGAGGCTCCCCAGGCTCAAAAAATGCTCAAAAATTAAAGTTCTCAGAATTGAGTGAAACCAATTCCATTGTGGCCGGCTCATTGCGCTGTTCCGACTATATATTTACTTTCTCAAATGGGCTCCGTATGCGAGAGTTATCGCACTTTGACCGTTTTCTCAAACAACTAAAAAGTCAAAGGTCAACTGCAAAAAGTCAATGACGACGTCAGCATGACATCACCAAAGCTATTTATTAATGCTGACGTGGTAGAAGAAGGGATTGACAAGTGGTGACCTGTGACTGGGCAGATATGACATACTTGGACCAATGCAGTTTGGACACATGGCAAAGATTTGGCAAATGTGGTGGTGCCACGTGGCACCCAGTCAACAATTGAATGGCAAGTTCTAAAAATGTATGGGGTCCCATGGGTTTTGAACCCATGAGCACCCACCAAGCCAATGCCTTGAGAAATGGCCCAACACTAATGCGCCTTCCATGTTGCTTGTTATATGAAACACATTTAAGTTTATTTAAATTGCAATGTATTGTTATGTAGGCGAAAAAGGGTTGGGGGCTAAGCCCCAGCCCATGGTTGCGTGTGGTAATGTGACCACGGATCAACAGAAAGGGGCACAACCCATAACCACCAACGCACTTTTATCACTCGGTTCCGGGTATATTTCCAAACGACCGGGAATTGATCCACCTTTGGCGCGCAATCTCCTATTTTAGTCCATGGTTACAATCTATGTGCCATATAACCAAGGCTAGCGAAAGGTTATGGCCAAGGCTTGGCCATATTAAGCCTATGTGACCACTATTTGAGGGCGCACACCTATTCCAAAGGGGATTAACCATATATTATGGTTTAAAAGTAGGTTTTTAACCCCGTTTTTGTATTTTTAATTATTTTGCCTGATATAATGACCAGAATTGGTTTGTTGGGGATATTGTGGGCATTTGGAGGGGGATTTGATCCCAAAAAGAGGCCAGATTTTTGGGGGAAGTTGGGCTTCCTCATCTGAGCATGAAAACTATAAAAACCAGGATTTTTGAAGCTTGAAGAACAACTTTTGATGTAGGGATTTGAATGAGCATCTTGTAATTTTTGGCCTTTTCTTTGGTTTTGAGGGGCATTTTTGCCATGTTTTTGAGAGGAATTTGGTGAAGCATGTATGAATCTAAGAAAGGAGGTCTTGCACAACAGATCTAAAGCATGTTATGTAACAACAAAGAGCCCATGTAAGAGAACTTTGAGCATTTTAAAGAGCAATAAAGAGGTCCTCCACTTGGAAGCAGGCCCAAAGACGTAGCCAACGATTGGTGAACTCCGTTAACAAGTTCTTGTCTCTATTTCTCTTTTTGTTTTGTTGTTCTATTTTCTTCATTTACAACATGGTTATCAATGGCTGATCTTTTTAATCATTAATGAACATCAAGTAAAAGTCACATTTGATATTCTGCAACTAGTTAATGAGTTTATGTATTTCACATTCTTATCGATCCGATGCATAAAATACAATGAACTAAACTTGCAATTTATCAGTAATACCTTCATTTTTTGATCAATTTTATGGTATCAGAGCATTGGTTTTGAAGGTTTGACAGGAATTGCAAGCATTGGATGCTCACCAGAGCGAAACACAAGTGAGGAGAAGGCCAACTTGGGGCTCTTAATACAGAGATTCAAAGGAGACTGCATAAACAAGAGATGTATTCACCAAGAAAACTATGTCCTTTTGCATCTGAGGACGATTTATTTGAGTCATTTCAATTGATGAAATCCATGGTAGAGAAACTTTATCAGGAAAGAGGATTGCGAAGAAATCGAAAAGTTGAAGAAGGTGAATCTTCAGTAAGAGCAGAAGGAGGAGTTGGAGGTGGTGGACCTTCAGAAACTTCTTCTCCTTCATCCTCGTCATCTACAAGTGAAGCAAGTGTACATACCTCCAAGGATAAGCAACCTAAAAAAACTCATCATTCTTCTGATATGCCTTTATTAAATTTAGATGTAAAGTTTCAATTACCCACTTATGATGGTGAATTAGATGCAGAAAAGATAGATAATTGGGTGAAACAGTTAAAAGTCTATTGCGGGATACAAAGGATTGTTGATGATGAAACAAAGATCCAACTTGCAAGTCTCAAATTGGGAGGTACAACTCTCATATGGTGGGAAAGAAAAACTAAGGATGATCTCAATAAAAATGGTAAAACAATCTCTTCCTGGAATGATTTTATCATTGCTTTAAAGAAACAATTATATCCATTAGCATACATGCAAAATGAAATGGTGAATTGGAAAATTTTAAGGCAAGTTAAAGGTCAAAGTGTACAAGAATATACTCAGATATTTTGTAAGAAAGCTTTAAATTTGGGTATTCCTTTATATACACAAGAGACACTCCTAAAATATATTAGTGGATTACATTCTTATCTCAAGCACACTATTCTTATGCTAATTCCTTCTAACTTTGATGAAGTATGTGTTCAAACCATTCAAATTGAAACAAGTAAAGGGAATGTTGGTGATAGTGTTTCTACAGATACTTGGCAAAGAAATGATGCAGGGAAAATGAAAGAGAAAGAGAAGAAGACAACCACAACAAGAAAGGAGAAGCCTACTTGCAAGCATTGCAAGACAGTAGGCCATGATGAAGATCATTGTTGGATCTTACATCCTGAATTGAAGCCAAAGAAGTATGCCAACCACGGAAGGAAGAATACCACAACTGCGACAGTTCAAGTGGATCTCGGATCAGATTCCGGTGATGAGACACAGGTTGTAGCTATGGGAATCAAAGGTATAAATTTTGTTGCAAGTACTAGCTCTTCTAAATCAGTTGTTGTAAATGATGAGTGTAAAAGGAATGAACTTTTCCACATAAGGGTTATAACACATAATGTTAAAGTTGATACTCTTGTAGACAGTGGATCACAAGCCAATCTAATCAGTGAAGAGGTTGTAAAAAACTTGGGACTTGAAACTAAGTCACATCCTAAACCATATCCATTGGGATGGATATGTCGTGATAATAATTTTCAAGTAACCAAGCAATGTAAAATCAAGTTTGAAATCACTTCTAACTATGTTGATGAAGTATAGCTTGATATAGTGCCACTGGACATATGTGGAATTGTACTGGGAAGCCCAAACCTTTATGATAGGAAAGCTATATTCTACAAGGAGGAAAATAAATATTGCTTCAAGAAAGATGGGAAAGAGTACATTGTTTGTGCTCATCGCATGAAAACTAAAATATTTTTGCAGCTACAGGATAGTTAAAAAGAATGGTAAATGCAAGAAAAAACTTAACACTTATGTCTGTAACAAAACAAGAAATTAGTGATGCTAAACATGATATGATTCCATATGTTTCTAATAGTCATGAAATGTCACCAGGGGTACAACATGAGGTTCAACTGCATACTTTGGTTACTGTTCCTGTGCAGAAGGGGAAGCATGTTTTGTCATTTTCATTCGCATACTTAGTATTGTTGTTTTTTTTTTGCTATTCAGTGGTGTATGGCTACAAAATGCGACAAATAATGTTGATGCGATTGATGGGATGATTTCTTTGATAAACAATGTTATCTCAGTTTTCATGTTTGTTGTGATTGGTCAGGTGATGATTGTCCAAGCAGAAAAGATGGACGATATTGAACAAGTGGGAAAGAAGTACCCTCACTTCTTACGTGAGTAAAAGCATACTTTTGGTGGTCCAAAAGATTCCAAAGTGGGGAGGAATGATCCAGGAGGATCCCTAGGCTCAAAAAATGCTCAAAAATGAAAGTTCTCATAATTGAGTGAAACCAATTCCATTGTGACCGGCTCGTTGCGCTGATTCCACCCATATATTTACTTTCTCAAACGGGCTCCGTATGCGAGCGTTATCACACTATGACTGTTTTCTCAAACAACTAAAAAGTCAAAGGTCCACTGGCAAAAAGTCAATGCTGACGTCAGCATGACATCACCAAAGCTATTTATTGATGCTGACGTGGCATAAGAAGGGCTTGAAAAGTGGCGACCTGTGACTGGGCATATATGACAGACTTGGACCAATGCAATTTGGACACGTGGCAAAGATTTGGAAAATGTGGTGGTGCCACGTGGCCCAGGCATGGGCAGCCACGTGGCACCCAGTCAACAATCGAATGGAAAGTTCTAAAAATTTCTGGGGGTCCATGGGTTTTGAACCCACAACCACCCACTAAGCCAACGCCTTGAGAAATGGCCCAACACCAATGCGCCTTCCATGTTGCTTGTTATATGAAATGCATTTAAATTTATTTAAATTGCAATGTATTTATATGTGAGCGAAAAAGTGTTGGGGGCTAAGCCCCAACCCATGGTTGCGTGTGGTAATGTGACCACGGATCAGCAGAAAGGGGTGCGACCCATAACCACCAACTCACTTTTAGCACTCGGTTTTGGGTATATTTCCACATGACCGGGAACTAATCCACCTTTGGCACACGATCTCCTATTTAAGCGCATGGTTACAAACTATGTGCCATATAACCAGGGCTAGTGAAAGGTTAGGGCCAACGCTTAGCCTTTTGGGCTAGCGCTTGGCCATATTAATCCTATGTGACCATTATTTGAGGGTGCGCGCCTATTCCAAAGGGGCTTAACCATATATTATGGTTTAAAAGTGGGGTTTTAACCCTATTTTTGTATTTTTAATTATTTTGCCTAATATAATGACCATAATTGTTTTTTTGGGGATACTGTGGCCATTTGGAGGGGGATTTGATCCCAAAAAGAGGCCAGATTCTTGGGGGAAGTTGGGATTCCTCATTTGAGCATGAAAACTATAAAAACCATGCTTTTTGAAGCTTGAAGAACAACTTTTGATGTAGGGATTTGAAGGAGTAGCTTGTAATTTTTGGCCTTTCCTCCGGTTTTGAGGGGCATTTTTGCCAAGTTTTTGAGAGGAATTTGGTGAAGCATGTATGAATCTGAGCAACGAGGTCTTGCATAGAAGATATAAAGCATGTTATGTAACAACAAAGAGCCTATGTAAGAGAAATTTGAGCATTTTAAAGAGAAATAAAGAGGTCCTCCACTTGGAAGCGGGCCCTGAGACATAGCCAACGATTGGTGAACTTCGTTAACAAGTTCTTGTCTCTATTTCTCTTTCTGTTTTTCTATTCTTTTCTCTTCATTTACAGCATGGTTATTAATGGATGATCTCTTTAATCATTAATGAACATGAAGTAAAAGTCACATTTGATATTCCGCAACTAGTTAATGATTTTATGTATTTCGCATTCTTATCGATCCGATGCATAAAATACAATGAACTAAACTTGCAATTTATCAGTAATACCTTCAATTTTGGATCACATAGTTGTTTCACCCTCAAGTGCACGAATAGAAGACTCATTAGATCTAGCAATCATGTGATCCATGGATGAAATCTCATATCCAATGCCTCCCCATTCTAAACAATTATTTCTTCAATGCGATTAAGATTAGGGAGAATGCCAAGTACACTTCAATTGTTGGTTAAACTTTGTGTATAAAACCTCTCAGCCAAGGCAACTAACCAAGAGAGTGTTGTGTGCATATAAAGTATAGTCAAACGCTGGTAGTAATGTTCCACTCCACGTGTGCTATGTGAAATATAGAGGTGAGTTAAAAAAAATGATACGTGCCAAAGGTAGGTGAGTTCTACAGGCAAAAAAGCACCTTAAAATTTAATAAAACCACACTAGTAAAGACTAGCATAGCCGTAAACTAGTGGATAGTGAACGTGAAAGGTTTCGGCTGGCCCAGAAAATTAAACGCCAATCACTCAGACGTGGCAACTAGCCACCATAGTAAATTTTAAATATGATTAAGTAAAAGTAAAAAAATAAACATGTAAATGGATGCCTTTATAATAGTGAGGAAGTTAGTGGTTGAAATCACAAGTGCGATAATTGAGGAATATAAGCTAGATAGTGATGAAATTCTCATGTACAAGAGCACAATTTATGTACCAAATTCCCAGGAGTTGAAAAATCTGATATCGAGAGAAACGCATAATGTGCCTTATGTTGGGCACCCAGGATAGCAAAAAACTATTGCAGCTATCAAGAGACAATATTATTGGCCAGGCATGAAGAAAGAGGTTATTGATTTTATTGCCAGATGTTTGGAATGTCAAAAGGTAAAGGCTAAGCATAGACACCTAGCTGGTTTTCTACAACCATTACCCATTCCTGAGTGGAAATGGGAAGTTGTAACAATGGATTTCTTCACCAAACTTCCCAGAACAAACAAGCAACATGATTCTATCATGGTAGTGGTGGATAAGCTTAACAAAGCTGCCCATTTTGTTCCAGTTAAGATCACTCACAAGGCAGCCAACAATGTTGATGTTTATATGAGGGAAATTGCTCGATTGCATGGCATACCCAAGACAATTGTGTTTGACAGAGATCCAAAATTTACCTCAAAATTTTGGAAGGGATTATTTAATGGATTTGGAACAAATTTGAATTTTAGTAAAGCTTATCATCCAGAATCAGATAGACAAACAAAGAGGGTGAATCAAGTGATTGAATATATGTTAAGGATGTATGTGATGAATAAACCATCAAAATGACAAGACTACCTACACTTGGTAGATTTTGGTTATAACAATGGGTACCAAGCATTTCTAAAGATGAGCACATTTGAGGCACTTTATGGAAGAAAGTGCAATACACTAGTAAGCTGGGATAACCTAGCAGACAGAGCAGTGGTTGGGCCAGATTTGCACAGGGAAATGGAGGAGCAAATGATAAAAATAAATCAAAATTTAAAGGCTTCCCAAGATAGGCATAAAAGCTATGTTTATAAGGGCAGAACTCATAGGGAATTTAAAGTGGGTGATCTTGTATTCTTGAAAGTGAGGGCCAACAAAAATTCCCTGAAGTTGGGAAATTGTTCAAAGTTGACAACTCACTATTGTGGGTTGTTTGAAATCCTAAAGAGGATTGGTCCAGTTGCTTATATGATTGCATTGCTTGCATCTATGTCTGTTCATATTGTCTTCCATGTATCATTGCTAAAGAAATATATACTTGATGCTAATCATGTTATTGATTGAAATGTGATTTAGGTGGAGCAAGAAGGTGCTTTTCAAGTGCATCCGATGTGCATTTTGGACTGGAAGGTCAAGCAGCTCCGGAACTGAGCCATAGGGCTTGTAAAGGTTCAATGGACTTGGTACGGTCTTGAGGACACTACTTGGGAGCATGAGTATGCAATGTGAACATAATACCCACATCTTTTTGAAGATTTTTGAAAACTCTGTTGTATATGGGTGTATGATGCACTGAGGATAGTACATAAATAAGGGGAGGGGATTGTAATATCCCTCGGTCGAACCCAATTGTAAATGTAATATAAGTGTACTTAAGCTGGTGAGTTATTTTGACATCATTTTGTAATGCACTTCCCTTGGCATAGTGCGCGCATGAACTGTGAAGTAAAATGATGTAGTATGCACATTCCCAGATACCGCGCGTAGTAACTAAAGTGCACGTAGTATGGAGGACATCGAGCCTCATGTATATGATATGTGTTATAGGTTGGTGAGCCAGTTAATATAAGTTGGGATGCTTATTTTTTGGTATTAGGCCAAAACACCTAGATGTTAAAGGCCAATGCACCCATTTTGTACATGTCTCATGATTAATATAAAATACATCGTTGCGTGTAGACCGACCATGATAAAAGAGATGGTGGACTGAACTTCATCAGTTAGGGAAAGGGAGGGCCAAAAGTCAAGGCAATATTATATTAATATTTCCTAAAGCATAAAGTATGGATAATTATTTTATCCTAAGTTCTAAAGTTGGGGACAAGTGGACCAAAGTAACTTCCGATATGACAGTGTCAAGTTGAGGACATGCATTCATATCGTGGGGACTTAGCTCTTTTGGTCACTTTTCATGGGGATTCTTACCAACATCTTGACCATCATTCTCACCATCACTTTCACGATGAGTTTCACAGTGATTCCTTCCATCACTCAGTTATCCAGTCAATGATTCCATGACCATTTTCACTCACACAGTCCGTTATCCTTGAGACATCCATTTTACCATATCTGAGCATGCTCCCATAGCCTTTTCCAGTTGGTGTACTTGGTTATCTTGGAGCGGGATTGAAGAAGCGAGTTTTCAGGCCCGTGAGCAATTCTCCGAGCGAGAGAATTGTTGGGGATTGATTCCTGAAGGTGCTAAATGGTAGCTACCATGCTTTGAGACTTCCAGTCCGGCCTGTTGCTGAAGCCCTGGAAGGGAAGTGGGGCAGTCGAGGGACTGTTGAACAGAGAAGGGGAACACTTCCTTGGGTGGGACAACCATGTGGGGAATGGGAGGCTGTAGGCTATCAGTTGAGTGAGCACCTAAGACGGAGTCTTTCCTATTGTCCATGAGCCTTAGCTTGGTTAGGAACCCTTTACCTGGGTGGAGTTCATTCCCAGCTCGTGGGTGACTCACTGTTGAGAGTGATGAACAATGTAGTCTAAGGATGGGAGGTTCGTGGATGGTCTGTACGGAGTTGGTGAAAATATTTCCAAGATAAGTACCAATCGTATCATAAAATGATATGCTACATTGTTATTTACGTGCTTATGTTACGATTTATCATATATGTGATTATAATTGTCTGTATGTTTATGGGTATTTTTCTGTATATGCTGCATATCTATGGTTACTATTATTTCAGTATAAAGTCATATATTACAGAATGTAATTATTTGTTTATGTTTATATGTAAAGCTTCCGCAAGAGTTTTGTATGTATATGTTTAAGTTGCATGCAGTTTGAAGAGAAAATTTATGTGGCATAACTCAGTCGATTATTGGGTATGTTACCGTATGTTTCGCAGTAAGAGAATGAAAGCGTTCCCTAGAGTAGTAGCATGGCTCGGCTTGTTTAAGGCTGGGGATGTTACCAACTGGTGTCAGAGCATGAGAGATTGCTCTGGAGTGGCATCCCCCGACTTATGAGTGGCTGGGGGAACGTTACAGATGCACTCAGCAGGAGAGTGCATGAATTGCATGCTACAACCATTAGCATGTACCAATTAGATTTGAAAGACAGAATTATAGAGGCTACCAAATCCAATTTGCAATACAAGGAATTAGTGGAAAAATTACAACAAGGTATTTTGCAGTAGAAAATTGAGGAAGATAAGCTAGATAATGATGAAATTCTCATGTACAGGGGCATAATTCTCATGTACAAAATTCTCAGGAATTGAAAAACTTGATATTGAGAGAAATGCATAATGTGCCTTATGTTGGGAACCCGGGATATCAAAAAAATATTGCAGTTGTCAAGAGCCAATATTATTGGCCAGGCATGAAGAAATAGGTTGTTGATTTTATTGCCAGATGTTTGTAATGTCAAAAGGTAAAGGCTGAGCATAGAAACCCAACTGGTTTGCTACAACCATTACCCATTCCTGAGTGGAAATGGGAAGTTGTAACAATGGATTTCATTACCAAACTTCCCAGAACAAACACGAAACATGATTATATCATGGTAGTGGTGGATAAGCTTACTAAAGCCGCCCATTTTATTCTAGTTAAGCTCACTCACAAGGCAACAAACATTGTTGATGTTTATATGAAGGAAATTGCTAGATTGCATGGCATACCCAAGACAATTGTGTCTGATAGAGATCCAAAATTTACCTCAAAATTTTGGAAGNTTTATATGAGAGAAATTGTTCGATTACATGGTATACCCAAGACAATTGTGTCTGACAAATATCCAAAATGTACCTCAAAATTTTGGAAGGGATTATTTAATGGATTTGGAACAAATTTGAATTTTAGTACAGCGTATCATCCATAATCAGATGGACAAACAGAGAGGGTGAATCAAGTGATTGAAGATATGTTGAGGATGTATGTGATGGATAAACCATCAAAATGGGAAGACTACCTACACTTAGTAGAGTTTGCTTATAACAATGGGTACTAAGCATCTCTAAAGATGAGCCCATTTGAGGCACTTTATGGCAGAAATTGCAACACACCAGTAAGTTGGGATAACCCAACAGACAGAGCAGTGGTTGGGCCAGATTTTCTCAGGGAAATGGAGGAGCAAATGATAAAAATAAAACAAAATTTAAAGGCTTCCCAAGACAGGCAGAAAATTTATGCTGATAAGGGTAGAAATCACAGGGAATTTAAAGTGGGTGATAATGTATTCTTGAAAGTGAGGGCCAACAAAAGTTCCATGAAGTTGGGAAATTGTTCAAAGTTGGTAGCTTGCTATTGTGGGCCATTTGAAATCCTAGAGAGGATTGGTCCAGTGGCTTATATGATTGCATTGCCTGCATATATGTCTGTTCATAATGTATTCCATGTATCATTGCTCAAGAAATATATACCTGATGCTAATCATGTTATTGATTGGAATGTGATTCAGGTGGAGCAAGAAGGCACTTTTCAAGTGCATCCGGTATGCATTATGGACTGGAAAATCAAACAACCCCGAAATCGAGCCATAGGGATTGTAAAGGTCCAATGGACATGGTATGGTCCTGAGGACGCTACTTAGGAGCACGAAGATGCAATGCGGGCATAATACCCGCATCTTTTTGAGAATTTTTGAAATTTTGTTGTATATGGGTACATGATGCATTGAGGACATTGCATAAATAAAGGGAGGGGATTGTAATATCCCTAGGCCGAACCCAATTGTAATGTAAATGAAAATGTACTTAAGTTGGTGAGTTGTTTTCATATCATTTTTGTATGCACATTTTATGGCATAGTGCGCACTTGTACTACGTAGTAAAATGATAAAGTGTACACATTCCAGGATACCGCCCATAGCATCTTACTTGCACGCAATTGTGAGGCCAACGAGCCTTTGTGTATATGTTGTGTATTATTAGCTAGTGAGCCAGTTATTATAAGCTAGGATGCTTATGTTTTGATTAGGCCGGAGAGCCTATATGTTAAAGGCCAGTGCGCCTATTTTTTTATATATCTCATGATTAATATAAAATACATCATTGCGTGCAGACTGACTATGATAAAAGAGATTGGGGAGTAAAATCCACTTGTTAGGGAAAGGGAGGGGCCTAAAAGTTAAGGAAAAGGGCTAAGATAGGGAGCTTAAGACAAAAATAAATATTATATTAATATTTCTTAAATCATAAAGTATGCATAATCATTTTATCCTAAGTTCTAAAGTTGGGGACAAGTGAGCCAAAGTAGCTCCCAACATGACAAGTGTAAAGTTGGGGACATGCATACATATTGTTGGGACTTAGTTCATTTCCGATCATCTTTTCCATTTCTTCCCATCATTCCTTCCATCATAGAGTCATCCAGTCAATCATCCATGAGCATGCACACACCCATTGAACTATCTTTCGTATCTTCATCACTGTACTTGAACCTCTGTCCATAGCCATTTTGTGTTGTTGTATCTGGTTAGGTTGGGAGTTGGATTGAAGAAGCGGGTTGTCATGCCCGTGGGATATTGAAGAGGTGGGTTGTCAGGCCCATGTGAAATTTTTCTCTAGGTGAGAGAATTGTTGGGAATTGATTTCTTGAAGGTGTTGAACTACAACTAGAGTGCTCTGAGACTTCCTATCTGGCCTGTTGCTGAAGCCCCAAAAGGAAGTGGGGAAGCCAAAGGACTGTTGAGCAGAGAAGAGGCACACTTCCTGGGGTGGGACAGGCATGTGGGGAATGAGGGATTGTAGGTTGTTAGTTTGAGTTGACACCTGAGATGGAGTCTTTCCTGTTGTCTATGAGCCTTTAGCCTGGTTAGGAATAACTTTACTCGGGTGGAGTTTAGTCCCAGATCGGGGGTGACTCACTTTTGAGAGTGATGAATAGTGTGATCTAAGGATGGGAGGTTCATGGAAGGTCTGGACATAGTTGGTGACATTCTTACCAAATCTTGGTTAGTGCAGTTGGATACCATAGCCAAAATAAAATTTAATGAGATGGTTAAGTCATGTCTTATGGACATGAATAGACTGAACACCGGGGAAGATTTGAACATCTTGCCTTTAGTTTCCTATGACTGTCTAATTGGGGTCGATTGGTTGGACCAACATCATGCCATCCTAGACTATCATAAAAATACATTTACTTTCTTGGATGAGGATGAGAACCAAAGGAAAGTGCAGGGGATTCCCAGGGAAGTAACCATCAGAGAGATTTCAACATTGCAGCTGAAGAAATGTTACAAAAAAGGGTGTCAAATATTTGCATCACATATGGAAGAGACACCTAAAGATAAGGTTCCAGGTTTGGAATATTATGCAGTTCTAAAAGAGTTTGAAGATGTGTTCAAGGAGGTACCAGGTGTTAACTCCTAAAATGAAACCGTCCTTTCGGCCGAGTTTTGGGTGGATATCAT
>SNQJ01S0004226.1:10555-23089 GCA_010110895.2 Picea sitchensis
AGGATCATCTCCTTCCTATCCGCGAACGCCTAAATCCCCTACGGGAATAAAAGCAGGGTCATGGTCCATGGTCACTTGGGAAATAAAAGAGCTAAGCAAAAGGGGCTGAAAGCGTCGAGTCCAGTCGTCGAAAGGATCTTCGCAATTTCCAGGTGCCATCGGATATGATTTCGCTCCTGGTTTCCACTTGGAGTAAATGAAGGCAAGAACGGGTAGTTGAAACCTCCTTTCACCCATTAAGTGTGGGAAATGGAGAGTCTGGCAAGCAGTCTACTCGAAGAGGTCCTGTGTATTGACTTTTCAAAGAAACCATGCCGAAGTCCTCAGCTAGACAAAGAAGTCTGCACACACTAGCCCAACACTTAATGGCTCAGCTACCCTCCCCTTACAGGAGTCATGCGCAGTTAAGGTGGCGTCTGACAAGGATTATCCATCCGAATTCGGCTGAAGGGACAACACGCCCTAGATGGTTGAAAATTCCTCTGTTAGGTGAATTTTTCTGAGTATATAGACTCAGTCTTTGTATTTTGTAATGGATGGATGGTTGAGCAAGGCTCCGGATTGTAAAATTTTTGATGAAGCGCTGGTCTCTCTGGTTAATATAGAAGGCATTTGAGATTTCTTACTTTATGGATGTCAGTTTCTTGTCCATCCCTTTGTATATTGTGTTTGAACAACTCGGAATTGGAGGATCCAGTCGAGTTGCAGCTTGATGTAGGTTGGATCACTGTAATAGTTGTATTGTTTCTAATCGGTTCTTGTGATTTTCTTAGCGCTGAATGACTTGGAATTGAAAGATTCAGTCAAGTCACCCCTCAGATTCTTGAAGCTCTGGACCAAGAGGATCTTGGTTTCTGAGTTTTTCATCCTCAAGCTTCCGAAGGCCTGTTGCCCGAGGCAGTCTTGCTCGCCCCTCTCTCAAGTCTTCCATCTACCACCCTTTAATCCATTTACTGACGGAAGTTGGATCAAGACCTCCCTTGTTTTCTACATTCCATACCCAGTTTCCTAAGTTAAAGCTATACCATCTTGAGTCATTGTCCATCCGATCACCCCATTAAACAAATCGTGACATAAAATTGATGGGCATTGGGATCTTCTCCTGCTAGCAATCCAGGGGTGACTTCTGAAGCTAACATAACCCAATGGGAATGTGGTTATGTATTATTAGTGGAATTCATTCAATACATGATAATGTGGTTATGTATTATTAGTGGAAGTCATTCAATGTAAGCTGGACTAGGTCCACTATGGTAGTTAGATATCATAAATGTGAGAAGACTCTCTAGAATATTCCTAGGAGATAGAGAGAGTTATATAAATAAGTGTAAGAAATGTAATGAATCATAGTGAAGAATATCATGAATGTATCAAGCATTTCTTGAGTAGTGCATTCCTTCCTTAAGGAATAATATATGGTGTTACCCTACCTCAAGGGTTTTCTCTATTTTTTGTGTTCAATATTTGGTGAATGGTTTGGTTTATTCTTGTTGATATTGTGGGTTTATTTTGAGACTTATCTTTAGATTATTTAGGTAATTAACAATTGGTATCATAGCACTTTCCTTGGCCAAAGAAGGGGAGAATTTTTGGCTCTTTTTCAATTTTATTTTTCTAGGGAAAAAAGAGGGCGACACACTCATGGTTAAGCTTCATGAGTTGAATTTTGCAAAAAAAAAATGGATATTTGAATTCCTCTTGGAAAAATACCCAATTTCAAAAAACAAATCAGCCAAAATGGAGTCCGGGAAGTGAATTTATTAACATTTTAAATTCGACTGTTTTTCAGGGTTTCTCGAAAAAATCCGCGCGATTCACACATTAAGTTATAGTTCTATTTTTTGGTTTTTCATAGAAAGATGTATTTTATAGGAAATTCTGATGGCCTTAGTGTTGAAGAAGTCATAAAACATAGGAAGTCATTTAGAAAAGAGAATTGGAAAGTGATGATGAATTTGAGTTTACAAGGTGATGCAGCCATTTGGTGGAATTCAATGAACTATAGAAAAATGATGGCACTCTCCGATGAAGAATTTGAAAAAGTACTTTTAGTAAAATGGTCTCCTAAAAAAAGTAAATAAAGAAGCAAGGGTTTATTTTCATGTGGAAATTATATATTATAGGTTCATGGTTGTATTAATAAAGAAAATATCATTGTTTCTATTAGCCCCAGTTGCCTGCATAATTTTATCAATGTTCAGTTGGTCAATAGATTGCAAGTTCCTGCAACGAATGTTCAAACCACATAGGTTGAGGGTGAAAATTTTCAAATTATTAAAGATTTAAAGATCACCATGGAATAATATGTGTTGCATTCAAATTTTTATGGTATGGATATGGATGAAGTGGATATTGTTTTGGGATATCCTTTGATGGAATCAATTGGTACAATTAATATTAATGTGCAAAAGAAGTTTCTAAAGATTTGGTATAAGAGAAATAAAATTACATTGTAGGATGTGTCTCTTAGTAAGAAATATGGGCCCATGGTGACCAAAAAAGAAGTTATTGTAGAGTCTGAAATTGAATCAAAGAAAAAGTCTACTGAAGGAGATAAAGCAAAGCCACAAGAAGGACACAATAATGGATCCAAGGAGGTCATTGACTCAAAGGCACAAGGTGTTACAGATTTGAAGAAAAAAAACCAGATTCCTGCAATTGTTGTATATCTCCATCCACATCATATAGATAAACAATGACCATCAAGGTAAGGGAATGAGCTTCAACACATTTATGCACCAACATGGCACCAGAAAGGAAACTGGGAAAGAGGTGCATGGAGGACTGCCAACACTGCAGGAAGACATCCATATAGAAAAACAATCCCATGGAAACCCTGACATGATACAGATCAAGATCAGGGTGGAAAGGCATCATATGAACACCATGTTCAACTTCCATTAGGATGGATGGATGGTCGTACTTGGTACCAGTTGGCTACATTGCTTAGCCGGTCATATTATATGGTTTCTTCTCATGTTTCAAGGATGAAACATGTGAAGGGGGATGGAAAGTAGTATACATAGGGAGGTAATATGGGGTACCTAGGGAGGTACATAATGGAAATGTGGTTATGTATTATTAGTGGAATTTATTCAATACATGAGAATGTGGTTATGTATTATTAGTGGAAGTCATTCAATGTAAGGTGGACTAGGTCCACTATATTAAATAAATCCCACTATGGTAGTTAGATATTATAAATGTGAGAAGACTCTCTAGAATATTCCTAGGATATAGATAAAGCTATATAAAAAAGTGTAAGCAATGTAATGAAGCATAATGAAGAATATTGTGAATGTATCAAGCATTGCTTGAGGAGTGCATTCCTTCCTTAAGGAATAATATATGGTGTTACCCTACCTCAATGGTTTTCTCTATTTATTGTGTTCAGTATTTGGTGAATGGTTTGATTTATTCTTGTTGATATTCTTGGTTATTTTGAGATTTATCTTCAGATCTATTAAGGTACTTAACAGAACTGGGTAAAGACTCTGTCAAGAAAATAGATTTATAATGCTTATGACCGCTGGAAAATTAGGCAAATAGAGTTATAATGTTAATGCCTATTGGAAAATTAGATAGTAGGATGCAAGCCTATCTATATAATAATCTTATATTACATTCTAAATATAATGCATGCCTAGGAGACGTGCAAGTGAATGTTGACCAACCTGATTTTTGGTGACTGTGCAAAATGCACTAAGTCAAAATTAAATTATAAACTAAATCTTGTTTTTGTGAGTATGTTGCTTATTATCCAAGAAAGTTCAAGATAAAATTAACTGAGACTACTCAAGGGATGAAGCAAGAAGATCCCAGGAGGGACAAATTATAGAATCAAAGAAGGGAAAAGGATTAATAATTTTCTCACTATTGAATTGTGAATAAGGAGACAAAGTTGTATGATTTAAAAGAGAAGTTGTGAAAGTAAATACAATTGGTAAATGAAAGACAAAAAAAACTAATAAATGTGTTTAAATGAATGATATTGGTTACACTATGTTGTGTGAAGGCAATGAAGCCTTGGAAATAGTTCAATAGAGATGAAAATATCTAGGAGTGTAAAGGAATTAGAAAGAGGGGAGAGTCCCTTAATTATTTCTTGTTACCTATTGTGATTCCTTGGGGAGAGAAACTTATATTCTCATGCAGGTAAATATTTTTTCATAAGAGTGTTGATAACTACACAATGATAAACACAACTGAAAAATTTGATTGTGTTTGAACTCACAAAAACATTGGGGATAATGTGACAAGTGCATACAAATATACTAGGACATAATGTTTTTCTAATTTAATTGTTGTGGTACATGTACTTTTATTTAACATGACAACTAATGTTATTATGAATGGGATGATATATGTCATGTATAGGAAATATTGGAATTGACGGGAAAGACAAATACCAATGATGTACAACCTCGGGTAGAGAATAACTATAGAAAGATTGTTGATAGAAAAGAACGTTGAAGGGACTTAAGGATCCCCATGAAGCACCATTGATAAGGTAAAATCAGAGAGGGTGTTGACAACTAGAATAAGTATAACAATCTCATGCCCATGAGACATGAGAAATGAAAAAGGATTGGGTAAGAACCCTTCTGAAATGTTTTAAAATTTTAATATTATGCATATGATTTTGAGTGGTTGTTGTATGCCATTGATACCCAAATAGGGTATAATTCAGAAATGAATATAGCTTGAATGATGGAGGTATGATCCAATAGAATATAAGGATGATTTAGATCCTTGCAACAAATGCATGAATGAATGTGGCATGAACATTTAGATCAATCAGGAACAATTAGGAACTACAATACTCTTTGTTAATGCATCAAGGAAAGGTATGTTCGCATGAATAAATGGGTAATGGACATGGATGATTTTAGGGGATAAATTTCACTCATGGGCTAATTTTCCATGGTTTTTCTCAAAACAAGATTCGCTATTCTAAAAATTATTCGCCCAAATTATATAGGATAAAATTATTTTACCTTAAAAATCGCCAAAAATTTATACAAACTATATAAAATCCTTAGAAATTTGAATATTTTTACAAAAATATCGCCAAACATTTTATAGTTGGCATATGAAGGATTAGTAAAATTCGCCTAGGTTTCTACATTTTAAAATAATTTTCCATCCCTAAAATCATCCCTGGTAATGGACTACCCATCATGGAAGAAGGACCTTCTAATGTCCTACCATATTTATGAAATAATAAAGAGAGGAAAACTAGGTGGTCATGGACTTTGGCACCCTGATTGTCAACAAAGAAGGGATTCTTAAATGCATTTGAGTGAAATTCTGAGTTTTGTGTGTGTTGATTGGAGGTTATGATCAACTTGTAGTAGGAAACACAACCCTGTTGTAAATGGAAGTATGGATAAAGGAGCCATGTGATGATAAGGTGGTTGAGTCCCAACAAACCATGGAAAAGTGCCTAACAAAAAGTGTGGTAATATGAAATCAGTATAGGAGTGCATTGTGGGTGAGTGTGGCCATTAACATCAACACATTGATTAGCTTCATTTAATTACTGAATTGTAATTGGAAAAATGTAGTATCTTGAAATAATGCTTGTGAAAGGAATAATAATATTTCATTTTATTTTATATCATTGATCAGACAAATATGATTTAATGGTTAGTATACACAATTTTAAAATTGTTTGGAAGCCACTGCAAGTGTGAAATGAAGATGTGTGTGCATGATAACTAACAATTTATTTAGGGGAGGCAGGTGCGGGAGGGGTTTTGTTCATCCCTAGAGGACAAATATTGCTAACTTACTCATGGAATCTGGGTATAACCACTAATAATATAGCAGAGGTCTATGCACTCTTCAAAGGATCTCAACTAGCCCAGGAATGACAACTAAGGAATGAAATCTCAACCAGTTAATCATTCTAGGGGACTCCAAGAATATAATTCGGTACTTCATAAAAAAACAACCCCGAATAATTCAAATATGAAAAGGCTCATAGAAAGAACCAAAGATATGCTATCTTCCATGCTCCATACCCTCTATCATATTTGGTGCATAAACAATGGGATAACAGATGAACAAGTTAATCTAGCTATAGGAAGAGGCCCAAGTCATCTAGAAGTCCAGGGAAGGTTCTTTTTTCTAGATCCCCCCTAATGCCTCAACCCCCTTGGGTCTACGCTCCACCTGGTGGCCACCTCCATGTGACATTTCGATGAAAATGTATTTCATGACAACCGAACATCAAGCCCAAGGGACCAGTGTACTTGAGCATCCTCTGGATCGTGGGAGCTAGTACGATGCAGTTCACGATTTTGGATTTCTTGGGATGCAAGGAGTTCTTATTCCGTGGGAACCTGCTATTGTTGTCATTATGTTCCCACCTAGTCTCCATCTCCCTCACCTCCTCATTAATTTAGCTCGTGTTAATGGCTTGTGAAGGGATTGAATCCATGCTCCATAGCATCTATATGCTAACAAATCCTGCTGCATCCTCATTTGAGCATCATTCCTTCCCTAAGCTTGCACACAATCTATTCTTAGCCACAAGGGGAATTCAGGATGGGCAGAGCCTGATTCATTGTCTCTTCTAGCTCAAGAATAATTTGGGAATGTGATGTTTGTCTGGGGAAGGGATTTTAAAGGGAATTGGAAGCCATAACCCAAAGAACATCTCTAGCAGTTGTGGTGAAGCAGGAAAGGAATAAGCAAGAAAAGAGGTATCCATGATCAATAGTGGCACTGACATGTTCAAAGGATACAACCAAGGCCACTACAAAGGTGAAATTGTCTGTGGAAATAACGAAAGGCTCCAAACTATTATTATTTTCCTCAATGTCAATTTAGCTAGAGGAGAAGCAACTAAAGGCAACAGTGAAAAAGGAAATTATAGAGTCCAACAATATAGACAAGACATAAAATCAGGAATCATCATCAACAACACAGATGAAGGCTCCAACAACAAGCATAGGAGGGTTCCAACAACAAGATTATTTTCTAGAATGGCCCAATGTCCAAGTCATGAGAGGTTGGAGGAAGAGTTGGTTGAAGACAACTTCTCCACCACCCAACAATTGGACCTGCGGTTGGACTCCCATAGCTCCACTTTAAACTTGACTTTGGAGATCCTGGCACAACACCACTCCCTGATCAACCAACTCCAAGATGAGGTTGACTATCTCAGACGACAAGGGGAAAGAATTGAAGCAATGCATGAATTCATAACTCATAAAACTATAGAGCAAAGATAGAATGAGGAGACTGGGATTAGGGCAGACCCAATACTTCTAGACTTGAATGTATCCCTGGAAACACTGGTAGAATAAGAACGAGGCCACGAGGAAGATTGTCTGTAAGAAGAGCAGTAAGGCTTTCCCAATTTTGAAAAAATGGTGAAATTTTATTATTTTCGAGTGATAGTTATGTCTAGATAAGCCTGATAAAATAGATTACAACAATAGATTCTGTGGAAAACTCCTTGTAGAAATATTTTGATGAAATTATGTTGCTGGTCTCCCAAAACAACACCCCCCTTTTTGTACTCTGGGACTTTGGTTGCACCCTTTATATATATATAAAAAAAAATCATTTTTTGTAAAAAAAAACAAACTAACAATTTGTTTGGCTGTGTGAAGAAGGAATTGCAAGAAAAAGGGTCTTGAATATGGCAGTGTTGTAATCCCATGAGGAATACCAATGCCCGTTGAGCCAAAATCCTATGAGAAAGAAAATATCATGCTTGTAAAATCTAGTTCCAATATGGAATAGATCTGAAAAATACAAAAGTGAAATGAAATCCGTGAGTGGCGGATTTCAAAGAAAATTCTTAATTGAAAATTGATAATGCCATCTCACAAATTCATTGTATGCATATGATACAAGTGATATGGCAGGTCTATCTTGGAAGGACAAATGATGGATATCAAGATGGAAAGAATGGAAAAAGGATATCGTTGTAAGATGAGAACTATGTGATATGTGATGACCACCTTAAAATAATTCATGTTGCGGTAACCTTGGATTGAGGGATGCTTCATAAAGATCAAGTCGAATGGACATCTTGGCTGTAAGACTCGAAAAAGTATCTAAAAATCTTTTTGTGCAAGAAATATCTAGGTGGGAAAGATGGATCACCCGAGGGACTATATAGCAGAGAAGGGGATGCCTGAGCCTGAGCTTGGAGGGTGGATCAATGCAAGGAAGATGAGACTTCAGTAGTTCTAGTAAACTATTGGTTGGGGTCATGCACACAATGAGTGTTGTGTTGGTATGTAAATTTTCCATATTTTAAGACAACCATCTGGAGGCAGATTCATGAAATGCACAAATAAGTATTGTGTTGGTATGTAAATTTTCCCTTGAATTATGAATAACAATAAAATATTTATGCATGGAGATTTTGATTATATGCATGTTGTTCGAAATTTTTGTAGGCGTATTTTGTAAAGACAAAGTCTGTGCAAGGACCGGAATATGAGGAAAAGAAAGAGGAAAACATTGTTGAAGTAGATGAAAGATGAAGGCATGATAGGTGCTAATGATAAAGAACATCGAGGACGGTCCCTTTGAAGGGGGAGGGGATTGTAACACCCCTTCTCCTAACATTATGATTATTGTAATTAATTATAATTAATGATTTCCATGAAATGGCATGGAAACATTGTAAATGTAATATTGTTTGATTGAGAATGTCAACTAGATGAATGATGGGTGAAGCCTTAAGTACTGGCCATGATACACTAGAGGAATGAGAGGAGATCCATTAAGATAAAAGACCCCAAGCCACTTTTCTGAAGTACTATGTGGAAATATTCATATTATTTCCTTAGCCCTGATTTCTAGATTGACCCACGAGCTTCCTTCTGACAAAAGGAAGAGGGACAAGTCAAGAAACTTTAGAAGGGATCATATGGGGGTGGTTGATCAGGGGGGATAGAGTAGGAACTTGGAAGGAGTTATGGGAAAAGGTATGTAGAATACCCGAGAAAAGGGAGAACATGCGAGGAAACACATGGATTCCCTAGTGGTATCATGGCTAAGCACGAGAGTGGCTAGAATGCTAAGAATGAATGCATTTGATCCTATGGTAGGGTGGAAAGGAAAAAAACCACAACCATTTGGTTGGTTAAACTTGATATCGAGATAGATAAGTAACCCTTATGCTCTTTGTGTCGAGTAAAAATTGAATAGACCGGTGCCTTTGATTTTATTATAGGATGCATATATTTTCCTGATGCATGGATTAATTTGTTTCCTGGCATATTTTTGTTTTTAAGTAGTGATGGGGTTGTAGGAATAATTGTGTCCCATGAATGCTTTTAGGGATAGATGTACTTGCATAATTAAACTTAATTCTTTGTAGTATATGCAAGCCTCCAGATGGTAAAGTGCATAACTAGTATGCTTGCATAAAAAATTCGATTTGTATGAAGTAAGCATGTTTTGTCTTTCTTGGTTAATAACAATTATGCCTATTCTTGAGCTCGAAATTATAATGAAGTTACACATGAAATTTGTGCACTGATTTCAAGTGGTTGTAGCTCAATTGGTTGGGGTGGGGATTTTTTTCCTCACCACCCAGGTTCGAGTCTCATCTATGCGGCATACTATTCTATGTGAGTCAATATTCTCAAAATTATTGACCCTACTATGTTCTTCATATTTTGGGGGGGATTATTGTGGACGTAGAGAGCTCCACACTGTGAACCAAAAAGGAAATAAATTTGTGCACTGATTGTGAGTTTTATATACCATCCTAAGTTAAATAATATAAACACATGCTAATTATTTCGTAGTACACCTTTAAGAGGTAGATAGTGGTAGTAAGACTCCCCTGGGAAAGAGGATGATATCAGTGAGAGGTCTGGTAAGACCATATGAATAACTTAGGGAACTCATGGAATGGCTAAGTCCATATTTGAGCTGATAATGTGTATAAAACTAGTGTTTGGAATATAAAGGAATTGTAGATGTCTGATTGGCATAGCAATAGAATCTTGACCCTTCATCAAAATAGAATGTGAGGCCTGGAGAAGGTATGCCAAGAACCGTTTGATATGTCATAGATCGGAGGTCGAAAGATCATGACCGTTAGTTGGAAGGTCACGGTCAGATTAATCATGGAAACCCAAAGTAAAATCACTCTGAAATGGTAAGGCCGAGGTACAATCGAGGCCATTGATTGAAGTAAGGGAGGGATTAGTCCTCAACTGTAGATCTCAATATGGTCCCATCTAAATAGTATTAAGTGGGAAGGTGACATCATGTTGATGGGGAGTATCCATGTACTAGGGAAGATGCATGTCNGAAGGTCACGGTCAGATTAATCATGGAAACCCAAAGTAAAATCACTCTGAAATGGTAAGGCCGAGGTACAATCGAGGCCATTGATTGAAGTAAGGGAGGGATTAGTCCTCAACTGTAGATCTCAATATGGTCCCATCTAAATAATATTAAGTGGGAAGGTGACATCATGTTGATGGGGAGTATCCATGTACTAGGGAAGATGCATGTCATCCTACAATTGGATGAAGGAATTTGAGAGTGGATCCCTGCCGAGCTCAAGTGTTTGAATGGGCACCTTATTTTATGTACCGTTGGATCTGAGTGCAGGAAGATATCCACTGTCCATTAGTTGAGTGTTTTCAGAATGTCTCAAATGGGATGTACTATGACGGGAATAACTCTAAGGTAGATCTAGGTCATATATCAAGAGGGGGCACAAATCAATCATGGTCGTTGATCAAAGGCAATGCCACAGGGACATTTGAGTATGTGGTTACGAGGAAGCCCCAATGGAGGGACTCTGAGGAGCAATTCCTGACCATTATTTGGAGAATATCTAGGATAAAATCTTGGTCATTGAGCATCGAAGGAATCCCTTATTTGTAAGCGAGAGGAGGCCTAAGGTCGTACTGACATCACTCTAACGGGAATCAACTTAATTTTATGAGGAAGACACATGGAAGTTTGTAATCGATCATAGTAGTATGGGGTGGAAACCTATCAAGTCCCATCCTTGGAAAGGGGTGCTTTGATCATGGTCATTGATCGATGATATGTAGTAAGATCCCAGCCGTTGGTTAGGCCCCTCATTCTAAGAGCTTGCAAATGGTTCGAGTCATTCTCAAGACATTGGATCTATAGGAGACTTAACTAGAATGATTTTGGTCATCCATCACAGTGGGGTCTTCAAAGTCTTTTAGACCGCTAAAGAGAAAAATACTCTGATAAGCAGGATCCAAGGAGCAATTCCCAATCGTCCATCAGAGTGCAACCAAACTTTATCTTGACAATTAGATCTACAAAGAAGAGATCCATACCATCCATCATAAGCCGATGTAGCTCGGGATAAATCTCAAGTGTGGATTCTAAGGAGGGAACTTTGAGAGTAAACCTTGACTGTTGATCTGCCAGAAAATTCAAAGCTCCGAGAGAGGATCCTAATCATTCGTTGCAAGTTGCCTTTCGAGATGGATCTTGGAAATACCTCCTAAGGGAGGAGCTTCAAGGAGAAATGTAGATCATTGATATATCAGAACCAGAGAAGCTTCGAGACATGATCCTATCCATTCATCGCGAGATACATTTCGAGGTGGATTATGGGAATGCACCTTGATGGGGGCGTTCCGAGATATAACATAGATCGTCGATCTTCCAAGGTTGAAGGGACCCGTAGTTAACCCATACCATCAATTTTGTTTTGAAGGTTTAAAAAGGTGACATGGATAGTACCTTATGTCATCACAAAGTTAGTGCCACGTGTCAAGTATAGAGGATGCCACATGGTGTGGCAATTTGGCACATATGGAAGAACCTTCGCTTCAAATATGAATGGCACATGTCCAGTGTTGGTATCACCACGTGTATTACAATTATCATGCCACGTGTCGCGTGAAGGAGGAGTTACATGTCAAGAAGTATTTGCATGACCAAGGGCCCTGGCCCAATCGTAACCATCCATCATTGAGCTCTGGGGTCCATCTGATCTGTTGGAAGAGGAAATGGTCAAACTTAACCATCAAAGTGCGAGGGGTAATAATCGCAAAAATAATCTGAGGGTAGAACCTCGATGATGAAGGGAGGTGATAGAATGGGTATGATAAAGTGAAGACAAAGATAGGACATGGCTGAGGCCACATATTTCCCATCGAGTGTGACAGGTGTACCATAGGACCATGCCAATGCCACATGGGAATATGTTGACGATATGGTACCACATGGCAGTGACATGGCCTGAACTTTGAGAGGCCATAAATTATAATCCAAAGCCCAGTTTTGAGCAAGGCGATACTCGTTGGAAATATCTCGACGAGTAGAAGACGATGGTGCCCTTTGTTGAGGAAAAGATATGAAATGATCTTACTCAATCATTTTCATACTTTACCTGTCTAAATCAAATTAGAAGGGAATATCACCCTATGTTTATAGCCAACAAAAATAACATCCTAACTCACAAGTATTAATTACGAGTGCTTAGGCTAGTCTTTTATCAACAAAAAGCTTGTTGGAAATTCACTTTTTATGTAATTTTCTGAATATAAC
>SNQJ01S0004226.1:56146-72149 GCA_010110895.2 Picea sitchensis
TCTCTCTCTCTCTCTCTCTCTCTCTCTCTCTCTCTCTCACACACACACACACACACACACACACACACACACCATCACACAAATCCTATCCATGGAACGAGTCAATGTCAAAGTCCATGGCATGAATATGAACCCATGGTGTGTGCACTATGCAGTAGCCTAGCCAACTCTCTAAAACTTTTCCTCCTAACAATCGCGACATGAAGAGTTGAAACTAGGTTTCCATGAGAGTAAACCTTAATATATTAAGGGAACGAATGAACACATAAAATAAACCAAAACTTGGGGTTCATGGACCTTTTAAAAAAAGAAAACCAATGAAAATATTCTAGAAGAACTTGAGGATGATGACAAGTGGTTTCTCATTCCACTTAGTCCACAAGAAAATATGCATGTAGGTAGGTGTATGAGGTATACATGAAAATAAAATATGCATGTAGCTAGGTGTATGAGGTCTACATGGCAATACAATATGCATGTAGGTAGGTGTATGAGGTATACATGGTTGTAATGATAATGGTATTAATGGTAAGTTATACTTTGGCATGAGGTATGTTACTTGTTTAAGTGTATAAATTATGTGTGATAGTAGGTGATGGCTTAGGTGTAAATGATTGTGGGTTTATACAACAAATAAGGTATGTCCATTATTATTGTGTTAAGTAGATATTATAATAATAGATGTATATTGAGGATGTTAGAGTAATATGTGGTAAAATAGTGAGGATGTTAGAGTAATATGTGGTAAAATAGTATGTCATATGAGATAATACAATAAAAAATATAAGGGATAAAGATACAATAAAAGGAGATATACAAAAAGGTGTAAAAATAATGATGATGTTGATGGTTGCATATGGTTGCATATGGTTGTAAAAGGAGATATACAAAAAGGTGTAAAAATAATGATGATGTTGATGGTTGCATATGGTTGTATTCGATATTAAGTAGAAAGATTATGTAGAGGTAGAAAATGTATTATATAGAAGTAAGAGAAGATAGTTGAAGAAATCATGGTAAAAATAAAAATGTTAAGGAGATAATGAGTTTACAAATAATGTAAAGTACATCTTAAGTTAAGAATTGATGATGTGCTTCAACAAGTGGCAACAAATGTAATGGTAGATGGAAATTTATAAAAGGAGCGATAAATAATACAATACAATAAAAAGTGTTAATTAACTATAGAAAAAATGCTATCGAGTAATAGTAAAGTGAAAAGCATGAGGGTCAAATAATAATAAAAAATCAGCAAATCACATAACAAAAGGTATACAGAGAATGAATCAATACATGTATAAGAAAAAAAGAGACAGAGTGTTAAAAGTATGAAAATAAAAAGAAGAAGAGTAAAATAAATATAAGTTGATAAGTAGTAATAATTGATCAAGAATATGGAGTAGAAGAAAATACAAATGTGTGTGGTAAGTATCAAGGATATGGATACAGTAATATTATAGATAAATGAGTAGAGATAGGAGGAAAACATGGTGATACTAGAGACTTTAATTGAGTAGCCTAAGCAATATTATAATGGGGCCTATGTTATGAATTGAGAACTTGAGTTCAAAATGATAAGTGAAATGTTGCGATGATATGTTTTATTAAATCATGGTTTGTGGTGCAGTATTTATAATAGTTTATATCCATCAACATGTTCTTTATCCAAATTATGTGTGATTATGAATCGATTTGTTAAAAAATATTCATTATTGAGGCATGATCATAGTCAATGCTAGTAGCTAGAAGAGTCATTTTTCCACCACCTTATATGAATTTGAACTTGCGATTAAGTCAAAGATAGAAAAAAAACGCATTACTCAGTTTAACAACTACAATGTACACCCCAAGGAGTTTTCCCTATGAATAAACCAAAGTTCAACCATTGTCATTTAATGGAAATTGGTTTGCAAAAGTCTAATGATGAACGATGAGAATGTTCATCCCACTAATAAACTTCTCTTATAGTGAAAAGAGAAGGAGTTTTAAAGTGTTAGTGATACACATGGAAAGGATGTGAGACCATGCATCAAGATTACCTTGGACTTTTGATTATAACTTCAAGATGAAGCTTCTTGAAGGGTGGGTGTATGTAACAACCCACAATTTGTCTTTCAATAGCTAGACTACATTATGATTTATCTTGTTATTCTTTTCTTTTTATATGTTGAACTCAACTAGAATGATAAAATATAGTTATGGGGACATGTAGACCTACCTATATGTAGAACTTAATGTATGACTTTTACTGTTTATATTATTAATAATGACAATGATCTATTTTCCTTTAAGGATGCAACATTTAAAAGGAAAGTTTGGTATGTCTATACTAGTTCAACTTATCTGATCAATGGATTGTTGGTGTGAAGCACATGGTAAATAAACATACTTGTTTACTTTAAATGCCAATATGTAATATTGTAATAACATGAAAATAGTTATATGTTATGCATGATTTTGTGGTGTGGTATACTAACCTACATGTTAATGGGATAAGAGATATCCAAATATCTGTAGCACTAAAGAACATTGATGTCATGGATATCAAAAGAGTAATGGTATGATGTTAAGAATTAATTCGTGATTTAATTATCGGTTCCAAACATTGCTACGATATGTGGGAAAGTGTGGGTTTTATAAGAAACAAAATTGCTTAAACTGGTTATTTGATGACATAGCTCCAACAACAACAACACAATATAGTCAATGATAAGGTGTTAACACTAGTTCTATCAAGAGGGGTGGAGGTATTTACCATTGTTTCTCCTTCAAAACCTAGAGTCATGAGAGGACCATGTTAAGCTAGGCTCCCATAGATGTGTGATGGTGACTATCAATTGTCCATTGGGGAAGATAGGTCGATATAGTCAACACTTTCACTTACGGGTTATAATTGGAGGATGATAAATGAGTACTAAATTATTGTGGCTTTGTTAGTAAAGATTATTGATTGATGTGTTTACTTGATTTATTGTCTTATATGCTTGGTTGTGAACATGAGGGAACTATGCATTAAACTTTGTGATTGTTTATCATTAGTACATGTGCAAGATATGTTTCAATTTGAGGTAAAAAATGGGTCTAAAAAAATGTTATATAAAAATTAACTTAAAAAAACCAATAGGATTCAAGATGATGATATCAACCATAAGAGTAAATAATCTTGGAGAGAAAGGAACAAAATTATTTTGTTAATCGTATTTTTGACCTACTCCTTATAGGTTTACTCAAATATCAAGTGTATGCACTTGTTGGATATGGAGTTAAATTTTTCATCCAATGAGTACTCACTCTACATACTTTTGATAGACAATAGTGAGATAAACTGGAAATACATGAAAAAAACACAACGAGATAAATTGAAAATACATGAAAAAAAAACACATTTTTTCATGTATTTCTAGTTTATCTCACTATTGGTTTATAAAACATATGCAAAGTGGGTACTTGTTGGATGTGTAATTTAATTCCCACATCCAACGAGTTCCTACAATTGAAATTTGAGTAAACCTATAAGGAGATAAGTAGAAAATATGATTAAAAAAATAGTTTTTCCATGTGTTTCCAGTTTATCTCATTGTGGGTCTATCAAAAATATGCATAGTGGGTATCATTGGACATGGAATTTAATTATGCATCCAATGAGTTCCAACATTTGAAATTTGAGTAAACCTAGAAGGAGATAAATCGAACATATGATTGAAAAAAAAATAGTTTTCTTCCTTTCCCTTTGAAAATTCATAACTCTTATTTTATTATTTTCCTTAGGAGGCCCACTTTAGACCTCAAATTTCCCCTAATGATTCTAGTTATGCATACATACCCTCCACGTGTAGACTATTATTGTTTCAAAACACATTAGTTATTAAATCATATTAATGATGAATTAATACATGATGGGTGGATTAATTAGAAATTGTGTTATATGCTTATAAAATATCATTTATATAATATAAATTCATTCATTCTATGTTGGATTGCATGAACGATATACCATAAAATAACTATAAACTGACACCTAAGGTGAAAATGTCAACATAATTAAATGAGAGTAGGTGCATGTAGAACTTCAAAGAAATTTATTGTTATTTGTATCTTCCTAGGAAGGAGGATACCTACCCTTCTCTCAAGATTAAGAAGGAGTTGGAAGAAAGGGACAAATGGAAAAAAAAATGGAGGGGGGCATGTTTTTGGATGAGATCCCAAAAAAACAATAGGTTGGAACTACAAAACAAAGACTGAATTTCTATCAGGATAGATACATTTAGTTCAAATTGGTGTTGGAGTATATTTTGGGCTGATTGTTAGTTGATTGTTTTTGTTCTTGGAGAATGGACACAAAGGGATAGGAAACCCACAAGTTTCCTAGAGATATGCAACTGGATAAGCTCCTAATTTGGATAGGAGGGTTAATCCAGTTTGGGAAACATTGGAGAAGGAGTTGGATTACATAAATCAAATAGAACATGAGGTATTTTTTCTCATTTACTTAATGAAATTTCGATTGTCCATTAGATGAATAAACTGATGTAAAGAAACTTGTTAGATAGTTGTTTAATGAATTCAAGTTAAATGTTTTAAGTTTGTGTTTCTAGTTGTAGATTAACTGCAGTAGGATTAATTGTTGTGGGAATAATTGATGTAAATCATTCATGGAAACTATAATAAAAAGCTTACTTCTTGGCCTAAAATGAAGTGTAATACTAGCAAAAATCATGAATATGTATGCGATGAACTAGTACTATAAGACCACATTGCAGCAATTTGTTTAACATAAAGCTAGAATACATATGGATAAATTGTAAATTATAGCACCCATTACATGATTATGGCCCTACAGGGTGCTACAAAATTTTCATGATCATTGATATTCCCATAACCTCATGCACTAATGACATAGATCATGAAGATCATGAATAATGATCTAACCCAAGGATGTAACTTTTGGATTTTCATTTGATTTAATATTTGTGATTTATATAAACCTTGTGTCTACTTTTCCATGGTGCAATGAGTCGTTGTACATGAAAGCAAATTTATTTTTCGAATATATGAGTACAATTTTATTTGTTTTCATAAAATGCTTCATAATTCTATTAAAATATACTTATGAGAGAAAATTTATAAAAAAGAGATATGAAGACAACCACCATGAGTTAAGGTTGCAAGGAAAAAATACCTAGCCTGTGAAAACCTTTCCCAAAAGGCATATAAAAATATACAATCATAAATAGGTAAAATTCCTGAGACATATATAAATAAACACAAATAAAATAGGTCAAACAAAGATAGCGAGTAGTAAGAATAGGAAGCAGTTGGAACTAAACTCGGTCATGAAATTCAATAACCAATACTTGCATTGGAAAATTCAACACTAGATAAGAGATCAGTTGTATGACATCAACATGATATCCTTCTCCATTGTCATGATGTATATGAGAAATAGAGAAATACTTGGAAATATCCTTTTACATTGAATGTAATGGTATAATATGTTTGGCCTCAAATTTATATATACCCAATATATGTTTACAAATTAGTTAGAAGTTTATAACACTACAAGATTTCATTGACCACATGCATCTTTATTGCACATAGGTTTTTAGTGTTTGGATGGTAATATGCCTCATTGTTTGCAGTGTCATTCTTGTTTAGGAGCCTTGTTGTTCTTTCAATCTCTCCTTCTCCATGATCATACAAGATGAAGGAAATTGCAAATTTTTGTGGGTTTCTATGAAGAACTATATCAATGTACAAGTGTCATAATATCACCATTTTGAATTTGTGAAGAGCTGGCATAAATTAGTTACCCCTTCTACAATATTGGTGGTTTGAGAAACCAAATAGATGTAAACAAACAACTATTCTCTACACGTCATCCTAATCTTGAGGCATGCCTAAGCTATACTCTAATATCCCAAAGAGATTGGGTAAAATTATAACAAATATTAACCATTATTATATTTTGTATGAATCCAAATGGACTAATATATTAGAAGGTATATTTATCTATTATCTAAAAATTTAAACAGATATGAATGGGTTTAGAGTGAGAAAAGAAAAAAATGAAATATTGAATTTTTAAAACCCTTACCTAGGTGGAAATATTGATATCCTCTCCTCTCTTCCACATAATCTATTTTGATCCTCTCCTCTCTTCCACATAATCTATTTTGCTCCTCTCCCCTCTCTGGAGTGCAAAGATACTAATACTCTTAGAAATGTTTTTTTATTTTATTTTATTGTTAAATCACCATTTTATTCAAGTGAAATGAAAATCATTTCATACAAGATACTATCATTTTGAAATCCTTTTTTCTATCATTCATAAATAGGTTTTCAACCAATATTTTGACCTAGTTTTCATAGTTAATGGTGACCTATATTTGTTGGTGGTTATCTGCCAAAAGGGTGAACAAAATCCCCTTAGACTCAATGGTTGTGAATTGAACCAAAAACAAATGGTTATAGTGCATATAAATAAAATCCTAGGTCTACTCACATATATCAAAACATAGGTCATACAAGAGATAAAATCCAAAGCATAAAAAAAAAAAAACTATCTAATATAAACAAAGGAATTGAAACAATGTGAGATTTCCATTACCACAATGAAAAGACAAAGAAACAACACTTGGTGGATGAGCTTGATAAATTCAAATGGGATTCAAAGCCCATCCTTGGGATGGGTCCTTTGCGTCCTTGATTGATGCAGGAGCATCACCAACTCATCAAGCGAGCCAGCGCGGAGGCTGGAGACAGCTGGATAAGCCAGCATGAAATTTTGAAAACACTTTGGGAATTGTTGTGCAAGTCTTTAATGAACGATTTATGAAGGCGCACTTGTATATTGTAATGGACCTTGAGCGGATAGCTCTCTTCCTTAGGTAGATAGTCAGCATTTAATTTAGTTAATGCTGGTAGATAGGATTTTTAAGTCTAGATTTGATAGTTTTAGAGTCCAAGAGAGAAACGGAATATAGACACCCTCATTGTATCATTGTAACATTATCAAACAGGAGCAAGAAGAGAAGAGCATGCAGAGAATTGTATGAAGAATACCCATGTACAGATATTGAATTAATAGAAGAAAGCTTTGATTCAATCTCATGGTTTGTGTTGTTTCTCTGTGTATTGATATTATGCTCATGGATGTTTTGCTTCCTGTCATGCATTGCTTTTATATGCTGTGTATGTGAGTTCATGATTGAATTGAAGTCTGAAAGATAGAAGGAATTAGTTTCAATTGTTTCTCTACTCTGAACCAGAGGATTCCCGCAAGGAGTGCAGTTGATTTTGTCTGCAAGGAGTGCGTTGACAGAGGGTTTAGGTTGAGATAAATTTTGTTCTAAGTTCCCAGAAGCGCAGATTTGGCACCGGAGCCGTGAAAGGCGTGCGCAGGCTAGACGAAGTCTCAGAGTTGCGATTCTGAGCAAAGTATTGAAAGACTGCTGCTGCAAGAGTGCACAGGGTCAAAAGGCTTCAACACTTAGTCGTTGTTGGAGATTTTCCGCAAGGAGTGCGTGCAAGAGGTTCCCAAAGGGACACGAGAGTAGTGAGAAAAGCTCAGGAAGGATAGGCATGCGAGTTCGTCGAAGGACGAAGAAGGAAAGTCATGCCTGGAAGGTTTGCAAGGAAGAGACATAGGTTGGCGAACAAGTCTCGTGGAGAGACACTTCTTGATCGTGGTTTGTGGAAGAAGAAGAGTGGATGGTCGGTATTCTCCATAGAGAATCTGCGACTTTCGGCGAATCGTTGGATCTCTTGGAGTTGTCGGAAAGTTACAGCACAAGCGTGGAGAGGTTCGAAGCTCAGAACAGATCGAGCCATTGATCCAAGCCAGCTAGGGCCATTGGATCCATCGCGAGATCGCCCATCGGGTTTTAGTGAGAAAAGAGTCAGGGAATTAGTCACGGGAATCGCGATAGTGGAGAAGCGAAGTCCCGAGAGTTGCGAAAGTAGTGTGGGCCACAACAGGCGACGTGACAGGTGACGCGAGATATCGGCATTTTGGGGTCTCGGGCATCGGGAGTTGACATAGGAGTTATTCAATATCGCGAGAAGCGAAGTTGCGAGGGACCGACGGAGCGAGTTCGGCGTTTCGACGTCTCGTGTATCGGGGACTGGAAAGTCGAGTGCTTGGTGTTGCAAGTGATGAGATCACGATAAGGACATAAGTCTCGACAAGGCGAGAGGAAGTCAGAATCGACCAAAGCCATCGGGTCTCGGGGATTTGAGGACCCAAAGATAAACCGTGAATTCGCGAAGCTGCGAGTTTTGATTCCTCGATAGAAAGGGAAGAGGAGTCATGCGAAGAGAGCTGTGGGTGCATATTTCCCGAAAGGGAAATAGAAGAACCTTGAGTTCTTCGGGCCGAAGAGAAAGAAGGTCCTGTGAGAGCGGACGTGCTCCGAGGAGTGCGGGTCGTGCATCAAGTGGTATCAGAGCGGGAATATATTTGCTTTCTATAGCAGAGAAGAAGAGAAGGAGTAAATTCACCATGCCACCAAGAAGAGAAAGACAATCACCTGATCCAGAGGACAGGGAAGTAAGGAGAAGAGGTAGGCCGGCAGGAAATCCAGAAAATGGAGAGACAGATGAGAGATCTTCGAGCAAGGCTCGAAGACATGGAGACACCACAAAGACGCGAAGTCCGTGCTGGAGATTTCAGTGATTCCGAAGTTGAAGAGGAAGCTATACATGAAGAAGAAGTCACAGCAGAAGATGCATCAACCGAGCGGTTGATCAAAGCCATTTCCAGAATGGGTGCGAAGGCCAAGATGGACATTCCAGTCTATGAAGGAAATCTAGATGCAGAGGAGCTTCTAGATTGGATTAGAGCTCTTGAAACCTACTTTTATTATGAGGATATCGAAGAGCATAAGAAAGTCAAGCACGTTGTTACGCACTTGAAAGGACATGCATCATTGTGGTGGGATGAGCTACAAGCTGATAGACGCTGCAAAGGCAAGCAGAAGATAAAAAATTGGGATCGAATGATCGCGAAAATGAAGGCAAAGTTCATCCCAAGGGATTATCAAATTACTTTGTTTAGGAGGATGCAAAACCTGAGACAAAAGATGATGACAGTGAAAGAATACACTGAGGAATTCTATCGACTAAACATCAGAGCAGGTCATCAGGAGAGCGATGATGAGAAGGTTTCTAGATATCTGAATGGTCTGAGATACGACATTCAGGATGAATTAAGTATGGTTAACATCAGGACGATGGAGGATGCGTACTAGATGGCTTTGAAAGAAGAGGAGAAGCTGAGCCAAAAACAAGCTCAGCGAGGGCGAGGCAGAAGTCAGCCCAGAGGCAAGGTAGTTTCCCAGGAGAAATTCCAGAAGCCAAAGGAGGAATGGAAGAAGCCTCAGGGTAAAATTGAAAGAGGTGGTACCTCACAGAAGCGACCATACATTGAACAGAGAGGGCAGCATAATGAGAAGAAGGGAGATTATGCTGACGCAAATACTTTTCCTCGTACCAGAGGTAGAGGAAGAGGTCGAGGTGGAGTTATCACATGTTTCACATGTGGGAAGAATGGGCACAGGTCATTTGAGTGTCCAGAGAAAAAGAAGGACATGGGAGAAGCTCACATCACTGAAGCGTAGAGGCGGGATGTTGAGACCGAAGATGCAGAAGGTGAAAGATCGCTTGGGATGCATAAAGTCCTTTTGACACCTGAGAAGGAGGTAGAAAGTCCAGTTCAAAGGACCAGACTGTTCAGAACAGCTTGCAAGACCAAGGACAGGGTATGCAAAGTTATCGTAGACAGTGGTAGCATGGATAATCTCGTTTCCACCGAGATGGTAGAGAAGTTGGAGCTGGAGACGACTGATCATCCCAGTCCATATAGAGTTTCATGGCTACAGAAAGGACACCAGGTGAGTGTTACTAAATAGTGCTTGGTTGAATTCAAAATAGGTGGATATAATGATAAGATTCTGTGTGATGTTATTCCCATGGATGTATGTCATTTATTGTTGGGTAGACCATGGAAATACGACAGAAATGTGATTCATGATGGGAGAATGAACACATATACCCTAGAGAAGAATGGGAGAACCCATATGTTGCTTCCGATAAAGGATAAGGAGGTGAAGCCAGAAGTGAGCAACACAATACTTCTCATGAGTGGGAAGGAACTTATCACAGAGATGAAGAAGAAAGAAGATCCACAATTCTTTGTGGTTAGAAAGCCGAGGATTGTTCTGACTAGCACAAGGGTGGATGACTTACCAGATGAGATTCAGGAACTGCTAGAAGAGTTCGCTGACATCGTAGTGGACGAATTACCTCGTTCGTTTCCACCGTTGAGAAGTGTGATTCACCATATAGACCTCATACTAGGAGCTAGTTTTCCAAATAAATCCGCGTACAGGTTGACACTGCAAGAGAATGAGGAGGTTAAGAGGCAAGTCCAGGATTTGATGGACAAAGGATTAGTCAGGGAAAGTTTAATTATGTGTGTTGTTCTGACAGTACTCAGTCCAAAGAAGGATGGAGGATGGAGAATGTGCACTGATTCCAGAGCCATTAACAAGATAACCATCAGGTACAGGTTTCCATTACCGAGAATGGATGATCTGATGGATTGCCTGAGCGGGGCAAGATATTTTTCAAAGATAGATTTGAAGAGTGGATACCATCAGATTCGCATGAGGGAAGGCGACGAGTGGAAGACAGCCTTCAAAACCAACGAAGGGTTGTATGAATGGCTAGTCATGTCGTTTGTCTTAACGAATGCACCAAGTACCTTTATGAGGTTGATGAACGAAGTCCTGAGGGAGTTCATCGGGAAATTTGTCATTGTGTATCTGGACAACATACTGATTTACAGTAAATCAGAGGCTGAACATTTGAAGCATTTGGCCATTGTGATGAGGAAGCTACAGCGGGAGAAGTTGTTGATCAACATGAAGAAGTGCTCATTCATGAAGACATAGCTCATCTATCTGGGATTTGTCATATCGACGAATGAATTGAGGATGGATCCGGATAAGGTAGAAGTAATTAAAAATTGGCCATCACCGCGAAATATTTTCGAGGTGAGAAGTTCTCATGGTTTGGCTAGTTTCTACTGGAAATTCATCAGGAATTTCAGTGGGATTAGCGCAGTGATGATGGATACAGTGAAGAAGTGGCATAAGTCTTTTCATTGGACAGCAGAGGTGGAGAAAAGATTCAATCTGTTGAAGCGGAAGATCACGGAACAACCGGTGTTGGTGTTGCCGGATTTCCAAAATACATTTCAGGTGAAATGTGATGCCAGTGGGTATGCCATAGGAGCGGTCTTGAGTCAGGAAGACAAACCAGTTGCATATTTTAGCGAGAAGTTGGATGAGGTGAAACTGAAATACTCCACGTATGATAAAGAATTTTATGCTATCATACAGGCGTTGAAGAAGTGGAGGCATTACTTGATCCCGAAGGAATTTGTATTGTACAGTGATAATCATGCATTGCAGTTTGTAAGTCAACAAGAGAAGTTGAATCAGAAACATGCTAAATGGGTAGAGTATATGCAGAATTTTACATTTGTGATTAAACACATTTCGGGTACTGCTAACAAAGTGGCTGATGCTTTGAGCAGGAAGTGTTTGTTGTTGCARGAGTTCCGAGTCAAGACATTGGGTTTTGAAAATCTTAGGGACATGTATGCTGGAGATACAGACTTTGGAGAGGCATATGAGGCAGCTGAGAATCCAATTCTCATAGACAGAAGCCCATGGATAGATTATATGATCCAGGAGGGATTGTTGTTCAGAGGCAATCAACTGTGTATTCCAAATTGCTCCATGAGGGAGAACTTGTTGAAATGAAAGCACAGTGGAGGCTTGGCAGGTCATTTTGGACAAGAAAAAACATTCGTGAAGCTGAGCRAATCATACTTTTGGCCAGGGATGCGGTCAGAGGTCAAGCGGTTTGTTGACAGATGTCGGATTTGTCATCATTCCAAGGGGAGAAAGCAGAATGCAGGGTTTTATCATCCATTGCCCATACCAGAGAGGCCATGGGAGGCAATAAGCATGGATTTTGTATTGGGATTGCCTAGGACACAAAGAGGGGTAGATTCAATCTTTATGGTGGTGGACAGGTTTTCAAATATGGCGCATTTCATTCCATGCCAGAAGACCAGCGATGCGGCCCACATTGAGAATTTGTTTTTCAAGGAGGTCATTCGACTCCATGGATTGCCGAAAAGCATTGTTTCAGACAGGGACACGAAATTCATTGGACATTTCTGGAGGACACTCTGGAAGAAGATGGGAACTAACTTGATGTTTAGTTCTGCCTATCATCCTCAGACGGATGGACAAACGAAAGTGGTAAATAGAAGTCTGGGAGACTTCTTGAGGAGCCTGGTGACAGAGCACCATAGCAGCTAGGACAATGTATTGCCACAGGCAGAGTTTGCATACAATGATTCGGTGAACCGAAGCACAGGTCGAATTCCATTTCAGGTTGTATATGGGACACAACCAAGAGGAGTTTTTGAATTGAGAGATTCAGAACAGACTGCGACTATCAGTGCTAGCACTGAAGAATTCGCAGAGGCGATGAAAGAGCTTCACAACAAGGTGAAGCAGTGACTGCAAGATTCAAATCAGGAATATAAGCGTAGATTAGATCATCATCGGAGACAACTTTAGTTTGAAGTTGGCGATCTAGTTCTGGCACATCTGAGGAAGGAAAGGTTCCCAAGGGGAACATACAATAAGTTGAAAATGAAGAAAATCAGGCCATGCAGAGTCCTGAAGAAATTCGGAGAGAATGCATATGAGATTGAGTTGCCGGATGGCATTGGGATATCTCCGACATTCAATGTCTCAGAATTATATCCATATAAGGCTAAGGGATCAAGAACTGGAAGTGATGAACAACCAGAAGTCCAGTGGTGAAAGCAGATGCCAATTGCAGAGAAGCCACAGATGGTACGCATACTAGACAAGCGAGTGAGCAAGAAGACTAGGCGAAAGCAGTATTTTGAGTATCTGGTGAAGTGGAAGAACCACCCAGTGGAAGATGCCAACTGGGAAACTGAAGAAATGATACATAAGCATGGAAAAACCATGCAGGAGCTCATGGACAGGATCCCATGAAAGTTTTCAAGCCAAGGAGTATGATGCAGGAGCATCGCCAACTCATCAAGCGAGCCAGCACGGAGGCAGGAGACAGCTGGATAAGCCAGCACGAAATTTTGAAAACACTTTGGGAATTTTTGTGCAAGTCTTTAATGAACCATTTATGAAGGCGCACTTGTATATTGTAATGGTCCTTGAGAGGATAGCTCTCGTCCTTAGGTAGATAGTCGGCATTTAATTTAGTTAATGCTGGTAGATAGGATTTTTAAGTCTAGATTTGATAGTTTTAGAGTCCAAGAGGGAAACGGAATATAGACACCCTCATTGTATCATTGTAGCATTATCAAATAGGAGAAAGAAGAGAAGAGCATGCAGAGAATTGTATGAAGAATACCCATGTACAGATATTGAATTAATAGAAGAAAGCTTTGATTCAATCTCATGGTTTGTGTTGTTTCTCTGTGTATTGATATTATGCTCATGGATGTTTTGCTTCCTGTCATGCATTGCTTTTATATGTTRTGTATGTGAGTTCATGATTGAATTGAAGTCTGAAAGACAGAAGGAATTAGTTTCAATTGTTTCTCTACTCTGAACCAGAGGATTCCTGCAACGAGTGCAGTTGATTTTGTCCGCAAGGAGTGCGTTGACAGAGGGTTTAGGTAGAGATAAATTTTGTTCTAAGTTCCAAGAAGTGAAGATTTGGCACCGGAGCCGTGAAAGGCATGCGCAGGCTAGAAGAAGTCTCAGAGTTGTGATTCTGAGCAAAGTATTGAAAGACTGCTGCTGCAGGAGTGCGCAGGGTCAAAAGGCTTCAACACTTAGTCGTTGTTGGAGATTTTCTGCAAGGAGTGCGTGCAAGAGGTTCCCAAAGGGACACGAGAGTAGTGAGAAAAGCTCAGGAAGGATAGGCCTGCAAGTTTGTCGAAGGACGAAGAAGGAAAGTCGTGCCTGGAAGGTTTGCAAGGAAGAAACGTAGGTTGGCGAACAAGACTCGTGGACAGACACTTCTTGACCGTGGTTTGTGGAAGAAGAAGAGTGGACGGTCGGTATTCTCCATAGAGAATCTACGAGTTTCAGTGAATCGTTGGATCTCTTGGAGTTGCAGGAAAGTTACAGCGCAAGCGTGGAGAGGTTTGAAGCTCAGAATAGATCGAGCCATTGATCCAAGCCAGCTAGGGCCATTGGATCCATCGCGATATCGCCCATCGGGTTTTCGTGAGAAAAGAGTCAGGGAATTATTCACGGGAATCACGATAGTGGAGAAGAAAAGTCCCGAGAGTTGAGAAAGTAGTGTGGGCCACAGCAGGCGAAGTGACAGGTGACTCGAGATATCGGCGTTTCGGCATCTGGGGCATCGGGAGTTGACATAGGAGTTATTCAATCTCGCAAGAAGCGAAGTTGCGAGGAAGCGAGATCGCGAGTTCGGTGTTTCAGCGTCTCGTGCATCAGGGACTAGAAAGACAAGCGCTTGGTGTCGCGAGTGATGAGATCACGATAAGGACAGAAGTCCCGACAAGGCGAGAGGAAGTCAGCATCGACCAAAGCCATCGGGTCTCAGGGATTTGAGGACCCAAAGATAGACCATGAATTCACGAAGCTGCGAGTTCTCATTCCTCGATAGCAAGGGAAGAGGAGTCGTGCGAAGAGCGCTGTGGGTGCAGATTTCCCGAAAGGGAAATAGAAGAAACTTGAGTTCTTCGGGTCAAAGAGAAAGAAGGTCCTGTGAGAGAGGACATGCTCTGAGGAGTGTGGGTCATGCATCAAGTGGTATCAGAGCGGGAATATCTTTTATTTCTGTAGCAGAGAAGAAGAGAAGGAGTAAATTCGCCATGCTGCCAAGAAGAGAAAGACAGTCACCTGATCCAGAGGACAGGGAAGTAAGGAGAAGAGGTATGCCGACAGGAAATCCAGAAATGGAGAGACAGATGAGAGATCTCCGAGCAAGGCTCGAAGACATGGAGACAACACAAAGACGCAGATTCGGTGCTGGAGATTTCAGTGATTCCGAAGTTGAAGAGGAAGCTGGACATGAAGAAGAAGTCACAGTAGAAGATGCATCAACCGAGCGGTTGATCAAAGCCATTTCCAGAATGGGTGCGAAGGCCAAGATGGACATTCCAGTCTATGAAAGAAATCTAGATGCAGAGGAGCTGCTAGATTGGATTAGAGATCTTGAAACCTACTTCGATTATGAGGATATCGAAGAGGATAATAAAGTTAAGCACGTTGTTACGTGCTTGAAAGGACATGCAGCATTGTGGTGGGACGAGCTACAAGCTGACAGACGCTGCAAAGGCAAGCAGAAGATAAAAAATTGGGATCGAATGATCGCGAAAATGAAGGCGAAGTTCATACCAAGGGATTATCAAATTACTCTGTTCAGGAGGATGCAAAACCTGAGATAGAAGTTGATGACAGTGAAAGAATACACTGAGGAATTCTATCGACTGAACATCAGAGCAGGTCATCGGGAGAGCGATGATGAGAAGATTGCAAGATATCTGAATGGTCTGAGATACGACATTCAAGATGAATTAAGTATGGTTACCATCAGGACGATGGAGGATGCATACCATATGGCTTTGAAAGAAGAGGAGAAGCTGAGCCGAAAACAAGGTCAGCGAGGGCGAGGCAGAAGTCATCCCAGAGGCAAGGCAGTTGCCCAGGATAAATTCTAGAAGCCAAAGGAGGAATGGAAGAAGCCTCAGGGTAAAATTGAAAGAGGTGGTACCTCACAGAAGGGACCATACATTGAACAGAGAGGGAAGCATAATGAGCAGAAGGGAGATTATGCTGACGCAAATACTTTTCCTCGTACCAGAGGTAGAGGAAGAGGCCGAGGTGGAGTTATCACATGTTTCACATGTGGGAAGAATGGGCACAGGTCATTTGAGTGTCCAGAGAAAAAG
>SNQJ01S0004226.1:72199-97135 GCA_010110895.2 Picea sitchensis
GAGCAGAAGGGAGATTATGCTGACGCAAATACTTTTCCTCGTACCAGAGGTAGAGGAAGAGGCCGAGGTGGAGTTATCACATGTTTCACATGTGGGAAGAATGGGCACAGGTCATTTGAGTGTCCAGAGAAAAAGAAGGACATGGGAGAAGCTCACATCACTGAAGCGAAGAGGCGGGATGCTGAGACCGAAGATGTAGAAGGCGGAAGATTGCTTGGGATGCATAAAGTCCTTTTGACACCTGAGAAGGAGGTAGAAAGTCCAGTTCAAAGGACCAGACTGTTCAAAACAGCTTGCAAGACCAAGGACAGGGTATGCAAGGTTACCGTAGACAGTGGTAGCATGGATAATCTCGTTTCAACTGAGATGGTAGAGAAGTTGGAGCTGGAGATGACTAATCATCCCAGTCCATATAGAGTTTCATGGCTATAGAAAGGACACCAGGTGAGTGTTACTAAACAGTGCTTGGTTGAATTCAAAATAGGTGGATATAATGATAAGATTCTGTGTGATGGTATTCCCATGGATGTATGTCATTTATTGTTGGGTACACCATGGAAATACGACAGAAATGTGATTCACGATGGGAGAATGAACACATATACCCTGGAGAAGAATGGGAGAACCCATATGTTGCTTCCGATAAAGGATAAGGAGGTGAAGCCAGAAGTGAGAAACACAATACTTCTCATGAGTGGGAAGGAACTTATCACAAAGATGGAGAAGAAAGAAGATCCACAATTCTTTGTGGTCTGAAAGTCGAGGATTATTCTGACTAGAAAAAGGGTGGATGACTTACCAGATGAGATTTAGGAACTGCTGAAAGAGTTCGCTGACATCGTAGTGGACAAATTACCTCGTTCGTTGCCACCGATGAGAAGTGTGAGTCACCATATAGACCTCATACCAGGAGATAGTTTGCCAAATAAATCCGCATACAAGTTGACGCCGCAAGAGAATGAGGAGGTTAAGAGGCAAGTCTAGGATTTGATGGACAAAGGATTATTCAGGGAAAGTTTAAGTCTGTGTGTTGTTCTGACAGTACTCAGTCCAAAGAAGGATGGAGGATGGAGAATGTGCACTGATTCTAGAGCCATTAACAAGATAACCATCAGGTACAGGTTTCCATTACCGAGAATGGATGATCTGATGGATTGCCTGAGCGGGGAAAGATATTTTTCAAAGATATATTTGAAGAGCGGATACCATCATATTCGCATGAGGGAAGGCGAGGAGTGGAAGACAGCCTTCAAAACCAACGAAGGGTTGTATGAATGGCTAGTCATGCCGTTTGGATTAACGAATGCACCAAGTACCTTTATGAGTTTGATGAACGAAGTCCTGAGGGAGTTCATCGGGAAATTTGTCATTGTGTATCTGGACGACATACTGATTTACAGTAAATCAGAGGCTCAACATTTGAAGCATTTGGCCATTGTGATGAGGAAGCTACAGCAGGAGAAGTTGTTGATCAACATGAAGAAGTGCTCATTCATGAAGACAGAGCTCATCTATCTGGGATTTGTCATATCGGCGAATGAATTGAGGATGGATCTGGATAAGGTAGAAGTAATTAAAAATTGGCCATCACCGCGAAATATTTTCGAGGTGAGAAGTTTTCATGGTTTGGCTAGTTTCTACCAGAATTTTAGTGGGATTAGCGCAGCGATGATGGATACAATGAAGAAGAAGCATAAGTCTTTTCACTAGATAGCAGAGGCGAAGAAAAGCTTCAATCTGTTGAAGCGGAAGATCACGGAACAACCGGTGTTGGTGTTGCCGGATTTCCAAAAGACATTTCAGGTGAAATGTGATGCCAGTGGGTATGCCATAGGAGCGGTCTTGAGTCAGGAAGACAGACCAGTTGCATATTTCAGCGAGAAGATGGATGAGGCGAAACTGAAATACTCCACGTATGATAAAGAATTTTATGCTATCATACAGGCGCTGAAGAAGTGGAGGCATTACTTGATCCCGAAGGAATTTGTATTATACAGTGATAATCATGCATTGCAGTTTGTGAGTCAACAAGAGAAGTTGAATCAGAAACATGCTAGATGGGTAGAGTATATGCAGAATTTTACATTTGTGATTAAACACATTTCGGGTACTGCTAACAAAGTGGCTGATGCTTTGAGCAGGAAGTGTTTATTGTTGCAGGAGTTCCGAGTCAAGACATTGGGTTTTGAAAATCTTAGGGACATGTATGCTGGAGATACAGACTTTGGAGAGGCATATGAGGCAGCTGAGAATCCAATTCTCATAGACAGAAGCCCATGGATAGATTATATGATCCAGGAGGGATTGTTGTTYARAGGCAATCARCTGTGTATTCCAAATTGCTCCATGAGGGAGAACTTGTTGAAATGAAAGCACAGTGGAGGCTTGGCAGGTCATTTTGGACAAGAAAAAACATTCGTGAAGCTGAGCRAATCATATTTTTGGCCAGGGATGCGGTCAGAGGTCAAGCGGTTTGTTGACAGATGTCGGATTTGTCAGCATTCCAAGGGGAGAAAGCATAATGCAGGGTTTTATCATCCATTTCCCATACTAGAGAGGCCATGGGAGGCAATAAGCATGGATTTTGTATTGGGATTACCTAGGACACAAAGAGGGGTAGATTCAATCTTTGTGGTGGTGGAAAGGTATTCAAAGATGGCGCATTTCATTCCATGCCAGAAGACCAGCGATGCGACCCACATTGCGAATTTGTTTTTCAAGGAGTTCATTCGACTCCATGAATTGCCGAAAAGCATTGTTTCGGACAGGGACACGAAATTCATTGGACATTTCTGGAGGACACTCTGGAAGATGATGGGAACTAACTTGATGTTTAGTTCTGCCTATCATCCTCAGACGGATGGACAAACGAAAGTGGTAAATAGAAGTCTGGGAGACTTGTTGAGGAGCCTGGTGACAGAGAACCATAGCAGCTGGGAAAAAGTATTGCCACGGGCAGAGTTTGCATATAATGATTCGGTGAACCGAAGCACACACAATGGGCCTAATATCTATGCTAGCCAATTTTTGTCAATTTCATCAGTTGAATAGGCTAATGTACACAAGTTTGAGGTCATATGATGGTGGAAAGGAGTTGGAGATGAGGGTTATACATGCCAATAGTGACATATTCATGTGTAACTATTAAAAATGGTGTAAGTAATAAATTTTGAGGTAATAAAATATTACAACCCATGGTTTGGCCATTATTTTTATTGGAATAACAACATACAAAAATGCCTACGTAGATCTAGTCAAAAAAATTTCATATGCAAAATTGATCAAGTTGATAATAAAATTTTGACCTAAACAAGTGAACAAATAATACTCATTGAAACTAAGGTAAAAATGTGGTCTCATGTTATAGTGAAACTTTCTCACCCTCACCCTTCAATAGGGTGGTGGGTTGTGGCTTGCACACAAGCACATGGACATGCATGCCCTCATCCCCCCATGTGAGAGGGTGATGGATTGCACATGGGAACATGAAAACCCTCACTCTCCCCACCAAACACACACAAGAACACACTCATGGAAACCTACAGATGCACACCCTCACTCTCCTACTAAGCATAGACTAGCACATCATCACCCTGGAGAGGGTGGGTGGTAGTGGTTTGAGTGCGTTCATGTGTTTTCTTAGGTTGTTCAAGTGTTTTTTTGTCAAGATGGTGAGGGTTAAATCACACACGTGCACATCCTTACCTCTCCACTACCCACCCCACTGATATGTGAGGGTGCATATAACTCTCACCTTGCCACAACCCACTCTCTTGGAGGATGAATGTGTGAATTTTTGTGATTGGATGGGTGGTATGTACACACATGCACACCCTCATCCCTCAACCACCCACCCTCTCAAGGGGTGATGGTGTTAATGTGTTCACTTTTCCCACCATGGGGAATAACAATGCTAGCACACACATACACACCCATACCTTTCCACCAATCACCATCTCGAGGGGTGAGGGTGTGCATGTATGTACATAACATTAGTTGAGAAACTATGTTCCTCTACTTTTGGTTGAGTGTCTTAATTCCATCAATTTCCTAGGGAAAAATAAAGTGAGAAGCTAAAAGTTATTGTCCGTAGGAAAAATAAAGTCACTCTTTTCCTTTCCCATGGTCAAGTGTCTAAAGACCCTCTTTCTTATATATCTAGTAACCGTCACCATATGAATCAATATTCTAAAGAAATACATTGTAAATTAGAGGTTGTTTCACTTAACTCCTTGGCTTTCCTATATCTCTTTCATTAATAAGTAATGGATCACATCATTTCAGTAACTAGAGATGAATAAAAACACATAAACTAATGTCTCTTGTTTTTTAATCTATGGAGGATATATTTTAAGAAATGACTTGTATTTGATAACTAGATATATAATAAAGAGAAGAAACAACTTTTTAAAATTATATCCTACTAGTATTCTAGCACACTTAATTAAGTCAATAAAAATCATCTCTAGTCTTTTGGGAGCATGAGAAAGTGCAAGAAAGGTGAATCATAAGTCCATGAAGGTCCTTTAATGACCCCTAATGGATAAAATGTGTATACAACATATTGAATTATATGTTTTTAGTAACACATGAACTTATAGATAGATAATTCCATAAAAGGAAGACATAACTCCATAATTTCTTCCCCTCAAAAGTAAAGTAATGATTCATATCATTGCGATAACTAGGGAGATAACGAAATTAAGTGGAATAACTCCATAAAAATGTATGGCTAAGAGACACATACCTTCTTAGTTTACTATGGAATTGAAATAGTGTAAGGAATATTGTTTCATTTCGGTAACTACAGATAGCATAAAGAGGAATAACTCCATAGAACATAACATTAAGAGGCATCCATGTTGCACTATAGACAAAATAGATGTTGTGAGTAATAATCTCTCCATCTACTACCCATATCACTCAAGGATGATATTCAATGTATAATTGATCCAAGATCTTTTCATCAAGTGACTTATCAAGAATTGCATTAAATGAACATAAATTAAAGTCCACCATTAAAGAAGGAAAAGATAAAAAAAAATGAAGAGACATAAGCATCAAATCTAAACACAACAACTTGATAACGGGATTCGTCCCTGGTGGACTACGTCTCCGGGTCTTGGTCTCAAATGGGTAGGATTTTTCATTAACTCAACAAAAGAATTTGGAAAAATACATAAGTATACCTCATTCTGGAATCAACCTACAAAAATAATGCTCAGATCAGAAAACAAACAACACCATTGAATTCGTGGCATTGAATTACCCAAAAACGACTGTCTCCACGCCTCGATCCGACTCTGACACTCCCAGACCCAAGAAGAAATTTGTCTCGTTTTCTGTGCTCTTGCAACCTGCAATTAATGTTGTTGTTCTTGCCTCAAATTGCATGCCCTTGGTTGTACCACACATGCACCTCCTCCCTGGGCTCGACGGATTCAACTTTTAAGTAAAAAGGGCAGCGTTCATTACAATGTAAGGGTCGTTGGCCCATTGGTTATGGCGTGAGTATTAAGGTGTAGAGGAGGGAGGAGGTCCACCAAGTTCTGGAGGGAGTATTATGGTGTGAGTATTAAAGTTTTGTCGATTAGTATGTGGATATATTTGGCGTGGTCCACCAGCTTCAACGGACCCGCTATTACACATCAAAATTACTCATTTCAATGATGACTTATTGTCATCATTACAAATGTTGCAAGTGTCTCATTTCTTGTACATAACCATTATAACACAGACAACTCAATCAAAAGATTACAACTCGGGAGCCCCAACTCAACCATTTGAACCTTTACTAAATCATTTCAACTATCTATTTAAAACAAAAAGGGAGGCAATAGCTAGAGGTACGAGTTGTTCTCCTTCCCTTGAAAATCTCTAAGATTTTATTTCATCTAACAACTTATCTAACAAACTATGCTAAAAAATAGGAAAATGTTGGTGACTAATCCAACCAACTTTCAAACTTATTTGATTCCCCTTTGTTGTACAACTCCTTGTTAGCCATGTGTCTTTCAATAGCATGTGGTTGTCCTCATGATGCCAGTTGTTGCACTGCAATTTTCTCCATAATCATCCATCCAAAAAGTTGTTGGCCTTGCTGTGTATGTGTGCCAACCTTTATTCTCTGTGAAATATTAGGTAGCCCCTTTATGTAGCGCCACTGTGGTACGCCTGTATGCAGACTCTGGTGTTTTTCAAAACTGCAAAAATGAAATCTTCATTTTGTTACGATATTTGTACAGACAAACTTATTTCCTTAGTATGTTGCACAATGTTGCATCCCTGTCTTTGCTGCCATATTCTGCTATCCAAGAACCTGGTATTGGCTATCATGAGAATTGCAAGGAACATGTTAATGCATACATTAAAGAAATACCCAAAATATTCAAGATAGATCTCATATCATTTGCAAGAGCATTGTTATCTGCACGCATAACTTAGGAATCAAGAACACTCTATTTTCTTGTGGAAGAAGTCATGCATCCTTACTCACGGGCCAAGATAAAAGACAGAAGGAATATAGTCTTGCTTGAATTTGTTGAAGGAGTAATTCATAGATGGTGTATCTCTGCACAAATTTCGGCTTTGCCAAAAATTAGGTAGCGCCTGCCAAAAAATTCGGTAGCGCTCTGTGCAGCGCCCATCGTTACACTGCTCCCAGGAGAAAACACAGTGCCCAGGAAATTTATAGCACCTAGGGGAAAACACAGCGCCCAGAAAATTTGGCAGTGCACTGCACTCTGCACATCCATGCCTTGAATTCCAGTGTCGACTTAGTTGTTTTCCTCGTATTTTGACATGTGAACACAACTCGAGAGTTGACATATTGATAAGCTTGATTTAGCATATGAACTTGGCTTTGAGTTTGGGCCTTGTGTGTTGACATGTAGGTTTATTGTGTGGCTAGTGTAAGAAATAAGCATGTGGCTTGGGTTTTAGAAAAATCTATGCTTAGACAATATGCAATAATTCTAAGCAATATGTAGTTTAGGCATAACTTAGGCATAGGGCATTAAAAATCATTTACCTCATATCTTTAGTAATGTGAGATTTTTCAAATATAAAATATATTTGAAGATACAAAGCATAGAATAGGGGTTTATCAATTTGTTGCATTTTTGTATTGTTTGTAAAAAGGACAAAGGCCATAGGTTTTTGGAGAAAAATATCCATGAATTAAGACTCTTCCTGACTCAATAAGGAAATTGGAGTTTATGAGCTAGGGAAAATGAGAAAAAATATTTCAACATTTTAGCACAAGGATGCTAAAGACACTTAAAATCTCCATAAAAATTGAGTGCTAACATTTAGCTCCAACTAGGATGGAGACCTCCCTGTGAGGCTCCAAGAATCTAGTCGTTCCAGTTGCCTTATCTGTTGAGCTATGGAGTCATCTGGCCTGTGAAACCAATCTCTGAAAACTCTCAAGACCTATGCAACTAATCTTTGTATACCTTCAAAACTGCCCTTTATCCACACAAGCTGACTGATATTTCTACTGCAAACTAGAAGAAAATAAATGCTTGAGTAGTGAGCTTATTTCCTAACCTACTCTACTCTAACCATCTCTGCAATTGGTTAGGTAAATGCTACCTTCCATAACAACCATTCAAGCAGTTTTAAAATTGAAGAAACCTCATCTCTGTCACTGATCAACAACTGATGTTTGAAATGTAACAACAGTGATAAAAATTCATTCAAGAAACCATACTCACCTAGAAATGTTGATAAAAAGATTAAGTCTACATGCTCCAAAGAATTTGAAAGTGTAACTATATGTACTCATTGACAGGGTCATGACACTGAAAGCAATGCCTGATTAATTTATGAAAGGTTACCTCCATTGTTTCAAAGTTGTTGACAGTTTGTTTGATGTCTTCTACAGGAACACTTGTTTGAATGACATATATAGGGATTTGTGGGTCGAATAGCTACTTCGTAACTTCAGAACCACTTGTTGGTTGATTGTTGATCATTTCTGCATATACCGTGGGGATAGTTTGTTGCTCATACATATGGTTTTTATTAAGACAATACTATTCATTTGTTGGTGATGGATAAGAGATTAGATTTATATGAAAATCCATTTCAACACCTCCATAGCATTTACAAGGATCATGAGCATAATCATCATATACAGGAATAGTTCCAAGAGGTTCCAAACAAACCATAGAAAAATTTTGTTCATCACCATCACTGGTAATTCCATCAAAAATAGGTTGTCCATAACACACCTTTGACTCTTGACATTCAGAATGTCTTGTTTCAGGATGCTCTCTAACAACAAGGTATTCATTATCAAAGTGTTTGTCAACAACAAGCTGCTCTTGGTGAATTTTTGAGACAGTGGCTTCCTCAGAGGAAAGGTTGTTAAAGATCCATGCTTTGAGGACCAAATAATCCACTATATTTTCTTCATAGGGACAACAAATAAAATCTACCTCATGTTCATAGTTGACATGATGTTGACTTTGAATCCTGCCACGAGATCGGAGGTTCTCCTCCACTTCCTCAGTATCCATAAATAACTGTGATAAAGATGTCGATTTTCTTTCCCTAAGATACAAAATAAGGTTAGAATATTGAGACATTATGTAATACACCATGGTAGCAGTCTCAGAAGGTTTAATTTCTAGGGGCAGGTTGTAACACAAGTTGTAAAACCTTCGATTAAAAACAAACATAACTTCATTTTTCCCCTTCTCAAAGTAGTGAACTCATGTAGGTACTGATCAAATGACTTGTTCTCACCCCAACACTTTAAAAAAGTATCACATAATTCAATCCAGGAACCAATGGAGTCAACGCTCAAACCCTTAAATCATACAACAACATCTCCTAACAAGGATTTGGAGAACAACCTCATGGTAACATCCTCATGATCTATCTCAAACTAATCAATAAAGTTTTCGAAGGCCTCCACATGCCTCTCAGTTGTAACATGATCCTCTCCAGAAAACCAAGGAAAGTACTCGAAGAAATCAAGAGGATAAGGATGAATATGATATGGCAGCCTTAAAGGTTTGAAAATCTTATCTCTAATTTGAGTTTGAAAAATAGTGGGCTGGATAAGAGGCTTAACAAGTTGATGGCAAGGTTCAATAGTAACAATAGAAGGTGATGAAACTTGAGAAGGCCTATCAATTTCATGAGGGATTTCAATACAAAGTTCATCCTTGTGAATAGGATGAGGTGAAGGTATCCAATCAATATCTACAACAAAGGCAGAAGGGAGGTCTCCTTCTTCCAAGGATGGATATATAAAAGAAGATTGATGGTCAGCCGAATATACAAAACACAAGATGATCCTTTTAATTCGTGAAGGGAAAAGTAAAAGTGAGCTGATAAAAAGCAACAATAGCTCATGAAGAAGGCTCATAAACTGATACCTGGTCATCTTTCTGTCAACAGGATCCTCCCTAGTGGAGTCTTTGATTGTGGAGTCGCAAGGTAGATGATTACATTCAATTTTATGTATCCCTCTCTTGTCTACTCTCAAGATCTTGATCTATGTCGTTCTTCCAAGGGAACTCTTCAATATACTCAAATCCATCCCTGACAACGGTGCCATTTATGTTATCACTCCAAAATTCACCCTAGACTGTAATCAAGTGAACTTGGTAACATTAAATATTTGTAAATGTAAATGAATTTTTTGAAGGTCAAATGGAAAAGACTCAGAATAATAAGGTTTTAACTCAGAAATCTGGGCAAGCATGCACAAACAAATGAGGTCTTGATTAGCTTCAGTCAGTTGTTTAAGGATATATCTAGGTAGAGGAAATATTTGATGAGAAGAATAAAAAAAGTATGTTATAAGCATCATGCCTTCTAGCATCTAGGTGAAGAAAAAGATCAGTCACAAGATCCTCTTGAAACCAAACTTTCAAACCCTGAAAAAATTTACAGTAGCATCATAATCAAACATGCATTATAATAAAGCTATAACATATCATAAGGATCCTCCATTAATGAGCATTCAGAGTAAGAAGAAATAAGAAAATGAAGAGAAGATGACTTCTACTAGTAAAAAATTCTCAGGTCTTGTACATAACTAGAACACAAACAACTCAGTCAAAAGATTACAACTTGGGAGCCCCAGCTCAACCATTTGAACCTTTACTAAAGAATTTCAACTATCTATTTAAAACAAAAAGGGAGGCAACAGTTGGAGGTACGAGTTGGCCTCCTTCCCTTGAAAATATCTAAGAGTTTATTTCATCTAACAACTTGGCTAACAAACTATGCTAAAAAACAGGAAAATGTTGGTGACTAATCCAACCAACTTTCAAACTGATTTGATTCCCCTTTGTTGTGCAGCTCCTTGTTAGCCATGTGTCTTTCAATAGCATGTGGTTGTCCTCATGATGCCAGCTGTTGCACTGCAATTTTCTCCATCATCATCCATCCAAAAATTTGTTGGCCTTGTTGTGTATGTGTGCCAACCTTTATTCTCTGTGAAATATTAAGTAGCTCCTTTATGTAGTGCCACTATGCTACGCTTGTATGCAGACTTTGGTGTTTTTCAAAACTGCGAAAATGAAATCTTCATTTTGTTATGGTATTTGTATAGACAAACTTCTTTCCTTAGTATGTTGCACAATGTTTCATCCCTATCTTTGCTTCCATATTCTTCCATCCAAGAACCTGGTATTGACTATCATGAGCATTGCAAGGAACCTGTTAATGCATACATTAACGAAATATCCAAAATCTTCAAGATAGATCTCATATCATTTGCAAAAGTGTTGTTATCTGCACGCATAACTTAGGAATCAAGAACACTTTGTTTTCTTGTGGAAGAAGTCATGCATCTTTACTCGCGGGCCAAGATAAAAGACAGAAGGAATATAGTCTTGCTTGAATTTGTTGAAGGAGTAATTCACAGATGGTGTATCTCTGCGCAAATTTCATCTCTGCCGGAAATTAGGTAGCGCCTGTCAAAAAATTTGGTAGCACTCTGTGCAGCGCCCATCATTACACTGCTCCTAGGAGAAAACACAGTGCATAGGAGAAAACATAGCGCCCAGGGGAAAACATAGTGCCCAGGGGAAAACACAATGCCCAAGAAAATTTAGCACTACACTTTGCACATCCATGCCTTGAATTTGGGTGTTGAATTAGTTGTTTGCCTCGTATTTTGACATGTGAACATGACTTGGGAGTTGACAGATTGATAAGCTTGATTTAGCATATGAACTCAGCTTTGAGTTTGGGCCTTGTGTGTTGACATGAAGGTTTATTGTGTGGCTAGTGTAAGAAATAAGTGTTGACATGTAGGTTTATTGTGTGGCTAGTGTAAGAAATAAGCATGTGGCTTGGGTTTTAGAAAAATCTATGCTTAGACAATATGCAATAATTCTAAGCAATATGTAGTTTAGGCATAACTTAGGCATAGGGCATTAAAAAATCATTTACCTCATATCTTCAGTAATGTGATATTTTTCAAATATAAAATATATTTGAAGATACAAAGCATAGAATAGGGGTTTGTCAATTTGTTGCATTTTTGTATTGTAGCTAAAAGAGACAAATGCCATAGGTTTTTGGAGAAAAATATTCATGAATTAAGACTCTTCCTGACTCAATAAGGAAATTGGATTTTATGAGCTAGGGAAAATGAGCAAAAAGATTTCAACATTTTAGCACAAGGATGCTAAAGACACTTAAAATCTCCATAAAAATTGAGTGCTAATAGGTTGGACAAGGAGAGCTTGGTGAGGCTGTTGCATCTACATCAAAGGTCTGTAAGTATATCTATTGAGTTCTCATTAATACATGCGCTTGGCCTGTTTCCTTCAAGATTGTGTATTCCTACATGAACTTGTCTTTAATGGATAGATCTAGTTTCAAACTAATCGTAGTAGAATAGGAAGCATGCTTTGTCTTTGATTGTATTGAAGGACCTGTTGAAGAGCTTGTGGATCAGAGCTCAACTTGGAACTAGGCGAGGAAAAACATCGTAAAAAGGTACATCTTCTTCCTATTCTCTATAGGTTAGTTTAGTTAGGTTTAAAGGGATGTCAGTGACCAAAGTTAGCACCTTTCTATCTTAGTTATAGACATCTAGATCCAAGAGGAAGTTCACCTGTCTGCAGGGGGATTTTCCTGTAACACCCACGAAACCATATTTTTTTTCAAATTTCAGATATGGGCTGCCATTGGGAATTTGACCACTGCCATGTGAGAGCCCCTGATTGGGCCACATGGTAGCCTCCCATTCGACCACGTCATCCATTGCTCTGTCAGCCTGCCATGTCAACGCCACATCATCGTACAGATTCCACATCATCATACAGACTCCACGTCACTGCCAACTCACCATGCCTCATCATCATGCCACATTGGTGTATGGACCGTATGAACTACCATGGGGAAAAATCCTATTGGTCCACGAATTGGTCCATAAGTGCCCAAAATGGGTGACACATGGAAGCCTCTAGTGTTGCCACGTCATCATGTTGACATCGACATGACATGTGTCACCTCCTGCTCCTGCCATGTGTGTTGTATGGATGTTTACGTCATCCGTATAGATGGTGACATCAGCAGTACGGATGTTGACTCATCCCCCTGCTGACTAGGCTAGGTTGACCAAACTTTGACCGCAAATATCTTTCAATCCATAAATCTATTTGATGATCTGTTTGCATCATTAGAAATATTGTGACGCACTCTTCGCGATAATGTCATTTTCACTAAGTTTTGAGAACTTTGTTTTTTTTCCTTTCTCTGTCTACTGAGGCTGTTCTGAGCGTCCTGAGCTGCTTCTATGAGTTATGAGTTGTTCTTAGCCTTCTTTGGATCCTTTTTGGATCATGCCTTCCCATTGAGAGCTTTTTGGACCACCAAAATCTTTCATCAATCAATAGATAAGTGAAGGAAGATTCCCCTCACTTTGTCCTTCTCAATCCCCCTTTTCCTTGCTTGGATGTGTGCCCTTTAATCCTAATCGAATATAATCAACATCACCCCTGCGTGAAGTCCTCATCCTTTTGTCCAAGATGATATCTTACTTCAACTCATCCAAGTACTCAGGAGCAAATTCATTGACTGAAGTATTGAAACTTTCTCATCCTGATCCATGATCATGGGAGGCTTAAAAAGTTTCAAGTTCTCTATGTTCACAACTGAGTAAATTTTCATATAAGGTGGAATATCCAGACGAAAAGCATTGGTACCACTTTTATCCAGGATAGTGAAGGGTCAATAATGAATGGGCTTGAGTTTCTTGGCTTCAACCTTCAGCCTCTCCTTACTAATGTGAAGCCATACCTGGTCTCCAACCTAGAACTGATGATCAACCCTATGCTTTTCATGCCGAGATTTATATTGTTCTTGACTTTTATCCAACGGTTCCTTGACTGCCTAGTGCACCTGATGGATCCTCTGGATGAACTTGCATGCTCTTTCCTATGTTCTTTCTTCATTTGCATCGGTATCTATTCCATACATCAAGTCCAAAGGAACCTTAGGTAGGTACCCAAAACATGTCTCAAAAGGAGAACACTGAGTGGAGGAATGTAAGGCTCGATTGTAAGCATGTTGTACATAGGGTATTTGTTCATCCCATAAATTGGGATTCTTTCTACAGTAGCCTCGAAGAAAAAATACCAATGTTTTGTTTACCACCTCTGTCTGTCTGTCGGTCTATGGATGGAAAGAGGTGCTTCTCTTCAATTCGATGTCCATCATTCTCCACAAGCTTGTCCATAAATCCCCAAGGAATCGAGTATCTCGATCCAAGATAATGGATGTGGGTAACCCAAAGTGAACCCAAACATAATGAAAGAAGAGATTAGTAGTCTGCTCAACAGTGATTTACTTTTTACATGGCATCAAGATACAAATCTTGCTCAACCTATCCAATACAACATACAAATAGTAATGACCCCCTTTTGACATTGGTAAACCCCTACAAAATCCATGGAGATACTTTCCGATGTATGGGATGGAACATGAAGTGGTGAGTATAGCCCCGATTTTCTATTAGTGGGCTTACAAGTAGAACACATCACACACCCCTTTACATTTTTAGTTACAATTTCTTTCATTTGAGGCCAATAACAAAACCTTTGCAAATGAGCCATAGTTTTTCCTACCCCAAAATGCCCAGACACAAGAGAAGTGTGAGCTTATCGTATTACATGGACTTGTTCACTTGTAGGAATACATAGTTTTCCAAGATGGTAGATTAGTTTTCTCTACCGATAATAGTTCTCTACCTGTACACCATGGGTTAGCTTCTCATATACTTCTTTAAAATATTCATTAATGGCATATTTTTCCACATAGTTATCATAAGATAAAGAAGTATTCTTCAAAATAAGAGAAGCAACAATAGGAGGTCTAGAAAGCATATTAGCTACCTTATTACTCACACCCTTTTTGTACTTGATTACCAAATGAAATTGTTGTAGAAAACCCATCCATTTGTAGTGTCGATATTGTTGCAATTTGATCTATGCTTGGAGATACTGTAAGGGTTGGTGATCTGTATGTATGATTGTTTCCTTCCCTAACAAGTAGTGCTTCCATTTCTTTATGCTTTGAACTAATGCATACAACTCTTTATCATATGTAGGATAGTTAACAACAACTTGGTTAAAAATTTTAGAGTGGTAACATATAGGCTTACGATATTGCATCAATATTGCACCCATGGCGTGTTCGTTGGCATCTGTCTCATTCTCAAAAGGTTGTTGAAGATTCAACAGTGATAATACTGGTGTGGTACTTATCTTCTCCTTCAAAGTGTCGAAAAATTTTTGTTGCTTTCCTTCCCACTGAAAAGTGTTCTTCACATTGGTTAAGGCATGAAAAGGAGATGTTATAAAGGAGAAGTTTGAAATGAACCTCCTCCAATATTGGACTGCACCTAAGAAGCTCTGGATCTCAGTTACACTTTTTGGTCCAGGCCAATTTACAATTACATCAATTTTGGATGGATCAATTTTAATTGTCCTCCTCCTACAATATGACCTAAGTATACAAGTGTAGTCTTGCCAAATTCACATTTAGACAATTTTACATACAACTTTTCCCTTTGCAAAGTATCCAATACTTGCTTTAGATGCCTCACATGTTCATCCCAAGTCCTACTAAAAATAATAATGTTGTCTAAATATACAATCACAAAGTCATCTAGGAAAGGCCTGAATAAATCATTCATCACACGCATGAAAGTTGTCGGAGCATTACAAAGCCCAAATGACATAACTAACCACTTAAACAATCCATGTTTGGTTTTAAAGGAAGTCTTCCCTGCATCATTTCTACAACCCTGCTTTGATGGTATCCATTGCGCAAATCCAACTTAGTGAAATAAACAACATTCTTTAATTGATCAAGTAAATCATCTATACGAGGAAGAGGGTATCAATTTTTCACTATGATTTTATTTAAGTCTCGGTAATAGACACATTCACCATGTGTCATCTTTATTTGGAAGCATCACAATCATAGAACCATAAGGAGATGAACTGGGCCTGATGACTCCTTGATCCAATAAGCCCTATACCTGCTTCTTGATCTCTGTCATCTCCACAACTAGCATCATGTACATGCCCACATTAGGAAGAGGAGAATGTTGTTGAAGATGTATCTTATGTTGGATTTCTCTCTTAGGAGGTAACCCATCTGGTTCCTGAAAAATATCATCATACTTAGAAACAATATCAACTAATTCCTTCTTATGGGAAGGATCACATCCTTGGAAAGCATCGGATGTCCTGACATATTTCTCCCTTACGATCATGAGTACATATATTTTATTAGTGTTTATGAGTCTTTTCATTTTCCCTACACTAACAAGTGTTGTATTTACCCTCATGTTGTGAGCTCTAACAATATATTCCACTCCCCCCTTAGTAAGGTGGCATTTGTTCTCATGACGAAAGAAGACTGCTTTTCTATCATAAATATAAGGACTTCCCAACACTATGCCACATATATCAAGTGGTACAACATCCAAATCCACTTCATCAATCAAATTTGAAGAAATAGCAAATCTAGCCCTAGATTGTTTTGTGACATTAAGTTTTGCTTTATCACATACCCAACCAATAGGATAAGGCTTTGGATGTGGTTTTGTTTCAAGACCCATATTCTTGGCAACTGCTTACTTGGGAACCCGGATCAAATAATGTATCTATCTTAGTGTGTTTAGATACAACTCTTATGTGAAATAATTCATTCCTCTTTCATTCATCATCATGAGATTCATTATTGGAACTTGAACTAGCATGAAGGGAACATTTACCTTTTACTCCATCCACTATGATCTTTCCTTCGTCTCCTGAATCGGAACCAAGATCTTATTCCACTGTAGCAACGGTTTTTGTCTTCCCCTTTCCACCGAATTGTTTTGGTCTCTTCTCTAGATGCAGTTTCCAACAATGTTCATCATCGTGACCTCTTTTCTTGCAATGAGTGCAAGATGGCTTTCCTCCTTCTCTCGTCACTGTGGTGGTATTCTTGTCCTTCCTTTTAAACTTCTTGAAAGGTTTATGTGGCATATTGGAAGGTTTCTTTGTGGGATCTTCTTGAACATGCTTTCCCCTGTTCTCAAGGTGAGTGGCTTGCACACAAACTTCGTCAAGACTAGTGGTGTTAAACAAGAGAAAAGTATGACAAATATAACTGTGAAGTGTGCCAATATACTTCATTAAAGTTTCATAAGAACCCAAAGGAATGTTTAATGCACGAGTTTTCTTCCTAAATTCTTATGTGAAACTTTGTACAATTTGACCTTTACTTTGCCTTAATGTTTGACATTCCATCATTGCTATATGTAAATAACCCAATGGATAAAATTGCGTCCTTATCGCTAATTTAAATTCCGACCATGAGGAAAGAAGATTACCACACTTACTTATGTCCTGAAGCTTGCTCTCCCACCATACGAGAGAGGTGCCTTCCAACCGAAGAGAATCTAGTTGCACTTTAACTTCCTCTTCATCAATATGTTGAACACGACAATATACTTCAACCTGTTGGATCCAATTATCTATATTTTCAGGATTAACATCTCCATTAAACACAGGTAAATAAAATTTTACATCAAGCTTTAATAATGGTTTCTTAAAAGAGGCTTTATGGCTAGAATAATGAGAATGATGAGAATGCTCAGAGGAAGAAGAACTAGAACTTGATGGTGAAGATGGAGGCTCATGAGGGTCTTCTCTAGCCCCTTGGTTTACTGAAGCATCATCATCATCATATGGTTCATTTTTCTTTCCTTTCTTCTTCATCCTCTTCTCGTAATATCTATACATTCATTTGACCATTTCTGACATGCGATAAAATACCATATGAAAGTTTTTCTCCTGTTCATCACGCTTGTCTTCTTCTGCCATTTTCTTCCTTCAGGATGCACGACCAACTTCGAGATTGAAAGTCTTAAGAGTTCCTTCACCCTGCTTATACTTGGCCCTAGTAAGCATTCACACTCAACAATTCAAGTCAAAGACGACTTCTCTAATACCAACATGATCTGGGATCTTTTCATCGAGTGACTTATCAAGAATTGCATTAAATGAGCATAAATTAAAGTGCACCATTAAAGAAGGAAAAGATAAAAAAAAACGAAGAGACATAAGCATCAAATCTGAACACAACAACTTGATAACGTAGTTCATCCCTAGTAGAATACATCTTTGGGTCCTGTTCTCAAATGGGTAGGATTTTTCATTAACTCAACAAAAGAATTTGGAAAAATACATAAGTATACCTCATTCCAGAATCAAGCTGCATAAATAATGCTAAGATCAGAAAACATACAACACCACTGAATTCGTGGTGTCGAATTACCCAAAAATGATTGTCTCCACGCCTTGATCCAACTCTAGCACTCCCAGGCCCAAGAAGAAATTTGTCTCAGTTTTCATGCCCCAACAATCTGCAACTAATGCTACTGTACTTTCCTCAAACTGTGTGCCCCTAGCCATACCACAAATGTGACTCCTCCCTGGGCTCGGAGGATTCAATGTTTAATGAAAGGAGACGTTCATTACAATGTAAGGGTCATTGGCCCGTTGGTTATGGCATGAGTATTAAGGCGTAAGTGTAAATTCTAACCTTGTACAATATCTACTGTAAATAGATATTCAGAAAAGAACAGAAAAGATACAATGGAAAATGCAAACATTACACAGAGAATTTTCCCCTGGAAACGCAAACCGGGAAAACCAACATATTCTATATTCATTCATTGTGTTACAATGTTTACAATACAAAATACATATAGGAGCCAGTGACATCCAAAACCCTAACCCAATGACCTGGATTAGTCCAAAACCCTAATTCCTTAACCGAAAATAGAAAACCATCGGCAAAGAAACCATGTGCCGAAAAACCACCTAAATATAATGCGGTCCGAAAAAATGTGGTCCCGAAAAATGCGGTCCCGATCCAAAAAAAAAAATCCAGGGATGTTGCCCCCGAACCCCTACGCGAGGGGGCCTAGCGGCCCCCCTCTTACCCCCCTGCATGCCCGGTGCATACACTCTGACACTACTACACATGCAAAGAATATAACACATACCCAACAGTAGAGGAGGGAGAAGGTCTTGGGGTCAAACTCGCGGGCCTCCTCGTTTTGGATTTATGATTTAAACAATATATATATATACAATTTTTTTCCGCCAAGCTTGGCAATGGTTCTATCCAAAGTTATGTCGATTAGTATGTGGTCGGATTTGGCATGGTCCGCCAGATTTGGCAGACCCGCCAAACCATATTTTTTTTCAAATTTTGGATACGGTCTGTCATTGGGCATTTTCCCACTGTCACATGGCAGCCCCTAATTGGGCCACATGGTAGCCTCCCATTCGACCATGTCATCCAATTCTCTGTCAGCCTACCATGTAAGTGCCACATCATCGTACAGATTCCATGTCACTGCCAACTTGCCATGCCACATCATCATGTCACGTCAGTGTATAGACCGTATGGATTGCCATGTGGAAAAATCCTATTGGTCCATGGATTGGTCTAAAAGTTCCAGAAATGGGTGACACATGGCAGCCTCTGGTGTTGCCACGTCACCATGTTGATGTCATGCTGACATCATCATGACATGTGTCACCTCCTACTCTTGCGATGTGTGTTTTACATATGTTGATGTCATTTGTATGGATGTTGACGTCAACAGTACGGATGTTGACTCATCCCCCTGCTGACTGGGCTAGGTTGACCAAACTTTGACCGTGAATATCTTTTGATCTGTAACTCCGTTTGACAAGTCATTTGCATCATTAGAAATGTTGCAACGCGCTCTTCGCAATAATTTCATTTTCATTGAGTTTTGAGAACTTTGATTTTTTTTCCCTTTCTCCATCTGTTGAGGCCATTCTGAGCGTCTTGAGTTGCTTGTGCGAGTTCTAATTTTTTCTTAGCCTTCTCTAGATCCTTTTTGGATCAATAATCATCTCTGATTATTGCTAGCTTGATGAAGAACAATGCACCTTGTCAAAGCCTTTCAGTATATTAGTTATGTGGATACTATCATCATAGCTTCACCATGATCTCATCACATTGTTCTCCTTCCACAACATGCCTTGCACCTGCACTCTAATCTCCCCTCTCTATAGAATCTAGGCCAAAGTCCTATCCCTGAATATCAAGATCCATAGAACTCACCCAAGTATTTTCTAGAGAGACTCGAGTTTCCCTCTCTGTTTGCTAACCTTTCTTATTTTTTCCAAAGTCACCTACTTCTCAGCTAGTCTCCATAGTTCATAAAGTTTAACACCTTGTTTCCTAAAATCCTTCTTCTATGTTATTTTTATTTCTATAGAGAATGTCTACTAGGGATATTTTGTCCCAATGAAGTTCCTCAATAGCTCCTATGGTCTTGCATGCATTTCTTTCATTGCCACATCGTATTGACCGACAACTACTCTAGTAATATCTACATATCCCAATGAGCTCTAAGAATGCACACAATCACTTCCAAGTCACCATGTCATCTCAAGTGTGACCATTATACACATGTGTCCAAATACTTTGTTGGATTTAAGACCATTGGCATACAAATGTAGGAGATTTGTTTCCCATCTAATCTCTCCAACTGAGGCACCAAAGTGAGAAAGGCCATACACATAATACCAATCCCTTCTAGATCCTCCCAATGAAGATTTAATAGACATAGTATTTGGTTTCGTATGTGCCTAGAATTGATTTGAAAACTACCATGGATATTCCACTAGAATAGATCATAACAAGAGATCTTATGTATTTTGAAATCTCTTATCATGCAATGTTTTACTTTAGATTCAAATTTAATATTACTAACTTAGTGCACAAAATAATGAAATAAACTAAAGATAAAACAAAATAAGCTATCCAAATAACACACCATTGATACACAGAACACAAGATGTACCCAAGGAAAACACAATAGGAGAAAAACCCCACTATAAGTTGGGGTTTATGCCTTTCTCTTTTATTCTTAGTTATAGAATGCAGATACAAAGAAAGTGCACTCACTATGGAGTTGGAATGAACACAATGGCATGTATGGATACTACATGATCTTATACTTCCTGTGTTCTACTTCAATATCCCACTCTCAATTCTCTACTCTCCATGGAATAACACTTAATACAATAATAATGGAACCCCTTCCTTTCTTAGTAGCCTAGAATTTAACATGGTATAATAGTTGTTTAGGGTTATGGTTAGGGATTTTGCATGCCTCAACTATCAATTAAGGTTAAGGTTTTGCACCCTCTAGAATTTCTTTGAAAGTCCACACCTGACTAGATCCACATGTGTGACTAATGGAAGTTGACATGGAATCCACTTGGTATCATGGTGGTCAATGGGATAGGTCAATTTGTGGGAGGCATCACTTCCTTATACAAGCTATGATTGATGTGATATTCACATTGTTGGAAATCTATTGATGTCTAGAATAGTAGTAAGAGGCTGGGAACTTTGTTTGCAAAGTTTTGACCCAAAAAAATGAGATTTAAGACCTCAAATGAGCTCATAAAGTTTATGTACCCCAAATCACCAAATCATGAATTTCCCCTAAAATGGATCCTACAAGCCAATAGCTCCATTGTTTCCATCCTAGAAAGTACCTAAATAGATGATAAGGTATACAATGATCCAATTTGGAGCAAGAGTGGGGCTCTCATAGTTCAAGTCAATGTCTATGATGAGCATTGTTCACTCTAGAGATACATGTTGTGTTCCATATGACCAAGGACATCCATATCATTTGTTCTACCACCATGTTATGATCCATGCATAACCTTCTAATAAGTCCACTTTCCTGCAAGCCTTACACCAACCTATGCCATGTCTTCCAAGACCAATAAAAGATGACTTCTCATCAACTCCACATTCATAATACAACTACCTCCACACCTACCATGTCTCTTGATCATATTATTGGGTCACTTAAACTCTAAATGACCAAATCACCAAAAACTCGATTTGTTTTCCTTCTTTTACACCCACTTTGGGAAGCATTCCTTCCATTTAACATAACAGTAGGTAGTTGGTTCCTTTATTAAGCCTCCCAACATGCATGTCAGGTGAGGCTAGCTTGTGATATATATTGTTTTGTTTCTTCAATTCTCTCTTCATCGTGGGTTCTTGCACACCCAAACATGCACACTCACTCTCCTACACCCCCACTCCCACAACAGGTAAAAAATAACACGCATGCACACCCTCACCCCTCAGTTGGATGGATAAACACACATGCACACCTTGGATGACACCCAACTCTCCTCTCAGGAGGGTGAGTGGTGGGTGAGTGAGGGTGTGCATGTTTGGGTGTATAAGAGCACACATCCACACCCTCAACCCCGGACTACCCATCATCATAGGGTGTAAGAAATACCACACATGCACACCCAAGTGTGATGAGTGTGCTTGTCAAGGGGTAATCATGCATGTGTGTGCTTGTTTGGAGGGTGGGTGTTGGGGGTTTATTATGTGTATGTGTATGCTTGCACATCCATGCATGGATACCCCCAACCCATTGGAGGGTGGGTGGTTGAGGGTTTTTTATCTACATGTGTGTAATTGTAAGCACACACATGCACACCCTCACCACCTCCCACCACCCAAATACCCTCCTAAGGGGTGAGGGTGTGCATGTGTGGGATTTCACTCAAGCCCACCCCACACATGCATGTCCTCACCCTCCCACCACCTAGCTATCTTTTTGAGGGGTGGGGTGTACATGTGTGGGATTTTACTCAACCTCCCTGTGTATACCCCCTCCACCACCACCAAAGGGTGTGCATATGTGTGCCCCCACAATCCACCTTCTTGGGGAACACACATGGACACCCTTAACTCATAAGAGGTAGGTAGTGGGTTGTGGGGGGTTAAGGTCAAGAACATCACACATGAACACCCTCACCATGCAGGAGGGTGGGTGGTGAGGGTGTGCATGTTTGTTCTTTCCCTCACTCCCCCACCACCCACCCTCTTGATCGTGAGAGTGTGTGTTTGTGTGAAAATACATGTAACATAAATGGATGCCTCCCTTGGACATCAGGGTACTCCATATAAATTTTCTTCTTCTATTAATCAATTATGAGGATACATTCTACCTATGATAACAATATAGTTTAAAATTCATATGAAACTAAAAAAATAATGAAAATGACAATGCATATTTCAAATTCATTCATTTTTCACTTAGCCAATGAAATCTCACAACAAATTACAAACAAAAAGCATTCCATAAAAATACAAATTTAAATAATTGTATGTAATCAAGTGAAGTCCGCTAAATCAGTTGTTAAGGAGTGATGACCACCCAACCATAGGAGTTAGTTATACATTCCACATGCAATACAAACCATGATTCCACCAAGGTGAAGGTAGCTCCTATGAAGCTCTAATCTTACCCATCCCAACTCATTACTCTCATGACAGTAGTCAATATTCTCACTATTGAGAAGTTTAGGCCCTCATGCAACTGTTAATTAGCCATGGCACTCTCTTTCATTGCCCTAAAAAACACAAGGAAGATCTTCCCTTTCTCTACAATGATCCTTTATGAATCTTTTTCCCTTCTAGTACTCTTTAGTAGGTATAAAGAGTCCATATTGTTGGTTTCTCTTTAGGAATAACTTGGAGAAGAAACACTTGGCTGAAATCATCCATAAGCATCAATATCAAGGTTGTAAGTTTAATGGTGTTTGTGTGTCCATTGTGGGCATTCCATCCATGGTTTTCCCCTCAAAGACATTCCATTTCCTCTCACATTCTAAGTCACCAACTACCATAGGCTCTTACTAATGACAATTCCATGGGGTTCTCTTACCACTACAAACACAAAAAACCATGGTTTCACACATGTTTCTTCATAAACTAGAAGAGGGAAAACTACCAATGGGAGAGCAAAGAGTGATCCCCCAACAACAGTGAATAATGCCTTGTCCCAAGAATTTGCACAATATCTACTTGCCTTCTGTGAGTAGACACCCTTCCCAAAAATCATTGGATAAAATGTCAAAAGGATAACTTAAGACATTAGAGCATTGAATAAGGCATGGGTAGTGGAAATACCACATCCAAACGACCATGTCTCATCAAATCACCCATGCACACCCTTTTCTCTTCCTCTCTTATGGTATCACGGTCCCCTCATTGCTTCCTCAAGCAACCTTTTTGGTATATATTATATTATTTTGTATTTCCTTTTTATAGATAAGTTTACATAACATAATCACACCATTGCACCTAACAACCACACCACAATCCTATCCCACTATGGGGACTCATATGCATTCAATAGTCGGGTCTTGGCCTTGGGGTCACACAGGGAATATTTGAAATGCATATTTTTGCAACACATGGTCATTAGAATTCAACCCACATGGCTTAACGCCCATTCCATGTCTTCATTATATGAAAACACATGCTTCAAACATATTTTAATCCAGGTGTCAAAACCAAGATATTCAATAAATTTCATTGAGAGAAGAGAGGTGCACTCTACAACCCAATATGAATGAGAAATGTAACATAACATAACACTAATGAAACAAAATGAAATAAACTTGAAGTTTGAAATGTAAAAGCGAAATAAGGAGTAGACCAACACTCTACATTCTAGTAAATTTAAGAATTGTAACATAATGTAACACAACTCTAATAAAACAAAATGAAAGAAAAAATGAAGTTAGTAATGTTAAAAAAAATAAAAAGAGCCACCCATAATACTAAAAAGATGTGAAAAAATGACCATAATAATGAAAAAGAAAGAATAATAGAATATAATAGTATTTATCCATATTAACCTTGATCTTAAGCACCATTATTTTTTTATTCCTATTGATGCATATTAGATTTGGGCTTAAGATGAATATATACTAGTAATATGAAAGAGTTAAGTTACCTCTTGATGCTTATTATATTTGGGCTTAATATGGATATATACTAGTAATATGAAAGAGTTACCTTAATATCGACTAGAAAAACACGACTCCATCTTACCTTGATTGAGCCAGTGACTCCCTCTGGTCAAGCGAGCAATTCCTCCTCAATGGACCGATCTCCACAACTGATTGATTCCCTACCTCTCATTCACTTTAGGATGGACCACATTTATTTCTTTATTTATTAAAGGGCATCCATCTCGCTTGAATGATGGACCTTTCCATATGAGTCCCTTTGCATTTAAGAAATTATTACTTGGTTAAATAATAATATTTAATAATACAATTTAACCATGAATATAAATAATAATATTTAATAATACAATTTAACCATGAATATAAATAATAATATTTAATAATGCAATTTAACCATATACCACTTCTTGTCTTACCATTTAATTTATGGTACCATGACATGCTCGTCACTGTTTTATATTATTTCATATTTAATCATGCAAATTAACCATATACATTTCTTATGACATGCTCGTCACTGTTTTATATTATTTCATATTTA